>JAVSBS010004628.1:0-115275 GCA_033124195.1 Coracias cyanogaster
GGAACCGCCTCCGCGGGGGCTTCAGCCGGGACCCGCCTCGGCGCGCGCGGGCCCGCCGCCGCCCCCGGCCCGGCGAGGGCGGGCAGCGCGCTGCCGGCCTCGGCGCCGACGGAGCTGCCGGGGGGAAGGGGGCGGCGGCGGCGGCCCCCGGGCCGTGCTGGGGCTGTCGGTTCTCCCCGGTGCCCAAGTTGTCCCCTCCCCGCTTCCCGCCGTACTGAGGCTCCGTCTGTGCCCCACTTCCCCGGCGGCGCGGGTGGCTCTAGAGCGACCGCTCTCCGGAGAGAACGTGCCTCGACCCCCGTGCGTGGCAGGAGCGTGGTGCCGGTTCTACCACCCTGCCGCGGCACCGGCGCTGCCGGTTCGGGCGCGCCCGCCCCACCTGGGTGTCCCAGCCCCTGCCCTGCGGCGCAGCGCAGCCAGCTCCGCTCTCCCCGACACGGACGGGGCCCAAAGGCAGCAAAGGCCGGAGGGGGCGATGGTCTCCTGTGCCTCCCTCCAGCCACTGCCTGATCCCGTCCCTCCGCCTGCCCGGAGATGGCCCCGCAGGCATCGCCCTCCCCGTCGGGCAGCGCCGGGACGGAGCCGTGTCCCGGCACAGCGGGGCTGCACCCGCGCCCCCACCGCCACAGCGCCCATCCCCGCAGCCCCCGGGCTGGGGGCGGCCAGCGTTCCAAAGAGATGGAGCTTTGCCTTTTCTGTAGCTCCTCTGCCAGCCCTTGTTCCTCTCAGTTCGCTTTTTCTTTCAAGAAACTTAAAGGATTTTTCCGTCTTGAAGTAAAAAGTGGTTTTCATTCTCGGTTAAGGGATCTTCTTTCACCAAGTTGGTGCGCACACACACGCAAAAAAAAGTTTCTGTTCCTTATTAATTCCTTTTATAAATATTAACTTCAATAATGAGTAGAGAACCATTAAGGGGGGAAATTATTTAGGAAGATGGCTTCATGCTAAATGCAAAGATCGTAGAGTTGCTCAGAAAAGTGTTGAGTTGATAAATGCATGAGAATATGTGGTGATAAGTTTCATGCCTAATTGAACAGATTTGTACTTCAGTTCTCATCAAGATACGGATCCTTATTTTTCCCTGTTTCTTAATACTGATTGATGTTAACAGAGTTCTTGATAGCTACAAGCTAACCAAGTTATCTGTCCTAGTGTGGTGCTACAGAAAGATTGAATGGTCTGAACTGACACTTCTCCTGACAAGACTCAAAAAATAAATTACAGCTATACATATATTAGGACTAGGATGATTAAAATACATGTCTGAGAACTGAAATAAGTGAAATGTAATGAACCAAAACCTATTCAAACCCAGAAGAACTGTAACCATCCTTGCTCATACCCTGCTGAGAACGACCACACTGAGAGCACAGTTTTCAAAGTGGGAACAAAAAACGTTTTATGATCTTTTAGCTACTCTGGCTAGAGCCAATGCCACACTCAAGTTCTCACAGGGGTGACCTCTGTTTCCAGTATTGAAGCCACCTTCATATACCACTCACAAACCTGGGTACAAGTTAATTGATACACACCATATCCCACCTGCCTAGGGGAAGATCTGCCATCTTTCCTGGACCACTCTTCTTTTCTTTTAATATGACACTAAAAAGTAGGATAGTTTATGTAATCAAGAAAGTTTCATTTCCACAAGACGACTTGATCATTCATTCATTGCAGAATCTTTGAAACTATTCCTACATTTCTTAGAATATATGTGTTAGTTACAAGTTTCATTAGTGGAAAGGATATGCTGAAGATGAACTCTACCAAGCCAGGTGAAAAGAGCGTGCAGTATTTTTTATCCTTATCAAACTGATGCCACATGATTGTATGAAATGAGCACGACTGCTGCTTTTATACAGGGTTAGGTGGTTGACTTTGTGTTGTATCTTTGCTTCGAGCAGCACAAACACGACATAGGATTCTTACATATACAGAAACCATCTTTCAGGTGAGCTTAGGATGTAGTCACGAACATGAATCAACATTTAAAGTCAGAATGGGTGAGCCAGAACTGGTTTTGTGTCGTACGGGCAAAGCTAATTAAGAAATTTCACATCATAAGCTGGTGGTAGGTTGTCTTCTGTTGAACTTTCTGCATCTTCAGCAGACTAGCACTACACAAATCACCAGGAAGGATAGAGTGACAGAGGAGGAATAATGTTAAAAATGGAAGAAACGGAGGCCAAGCATGAAGATTAAATGGCATTGTTTGAAAAAAAAAGATGGGTATGAAAGGAAGAATGTCAGCCAACAAGAAAGCGAGTGACATCCTTTGTAAAACAGTATTGACTATCTATCTGCAAGAGGTCATTTGTCTTCTTTTCCCATAACGAAATTATTACAGCACCCAATCTCTTTTTTCCTAGTTAGAGTATAGTTCACTTTGATTGTGGGCAGCGAGTCTGACATTTGGCAGCCAGACACTGGTACATATGTCTGTCACACGTAAGCCTCGCTGAGAAAGTGCTTGGAAACCAAGAGCAGGGAACTAAGGCTTTGAAAAAGTGTAAAGGGAAAAGAAACTACCTGTAATAGTGGACAATTAGGATGAATATATAAGAAAAATGTTACAGATGCTTTGGAGAGCAGAGGGTAGGGCCTTTTTATCCAACGTCACCACACCAGTGGATTTTCCATTCACGTAACAGGTCCTAGAACCTCTGGGAGCACATTGTGGCTGTCCTCTGTTACCTATTCTTGCCTTTACAGAACCTGATTCTTTATGAATTTTAAGCCATCAGCAATATAAAACACACTCCACAAAAGAAGGCAAGGTATGCGCCTATTTTGAACATGAAAATCTTTACCTGAAACCAAGCACTACTGATGTGCGTTTACCGACAGTCTTTTGTTCAAAGTCTCTACATTTGGCCCATATCCAGGGCTAAGCTACAGCAGTTGCTCTATCACCCAGTGACCCCTCCCAAGCAAGGAAGGGGAACAGGGAAAAGGAGAGATGACCCGTGGGGTGAAGGGAAAACAGAATTAATGAAACAGCAAAACTAATGTTAATACTAATGCCAATATAAAGTACAAAAGGTAATACTCAGCCCAGTGAACGTGTGGTGGTCACAATAAATGGGAAAGCAGTCCTCAGAAGCAGGATGATGTGCAAGCTCCTCCAGGAACAAAGACAAGAAAAATGAACGGATCCTCAGCAAACTTCCCCCTTTATAATGAGCATGACATTTATGGTCTGGGACACACCTGTAGCTAACTGAAGTCAGCTGCCCTGCCTTTTGCCCCTCCCAGCTTAAGCTCCTGGCTGACTGGAAACTGCTAACAACCTTCAGAGTGTGGTTGGCCTGTGATTCTACCCCAGCAAAACCAGGACACAATGAGAAGGAGCCTTGTAGAGACCTCTAGAACAGTTTTTAGTGCTTATAAAGTATTGTGTCTTATTTAGTCTCATTAAAATGCTCGATAAAAAGTCATTACGAGTCTGTAGGAAGACCTTTTAAAGGAGAATATAAAACAAATTGAAGCGAAACATATAGCACTGGTGGGTTTTTCATTGACTCCATGAGAATAGAATTAGCCTATTTTCATTATCCACTTTTGGAAAAGATAGCAATCAGAACAGCAAACGTAACTTTCTCAAGGGCAGGTGTCACAAGGTCATCTATAAGCACCTTGGTACTCCCTATATTGAGGTACAAATGCAAAGCACATTCCTAATTTTTGATGACTTTGTATTGGTTTTAATTTCCTTTCAGAGACCGGTAATAATCCACACAACCAAGTCCAAGAAAGTCGATGAACATATTCCCTCTTTTTTTCCCCACAACTCATCTAAACTAAGCTTAAGAAAAATACTTGATTTATCAGTATCTGGCACACTTATATAAAACAATGTGTCATTTGTCACCGTGGCTTGTAATCTGAAAATCTGACTGGGGAAATGATGGAGACCAAAATAGTCTTTTACAGTCTGTGGGTGGCCAAAAAAGCTGGAGCTATATTCCATAATATTCCTTGCTGCCGTGATTTGTTTCTCAAGAGCTTCTTGTCAATCCATTTAAAACTCACACTCATGTAAACCCGAAGAGAGACATGGGGGTTTGTTCAGACCAGACTCGAATATGCTTATACCTTAAAATCCCTCTTTTCACATGTAAAGCAATTCCATAAATTCTATGTGAATTTTACTTTGAAATTCTGAGCTTTTTGAATCATCTCAAAGCTTGGAGAATTTAATCCCATATACATTGAAACCAAAGAGCAGAGCATCTCAAAGAAGCTGAACTGTGAAGTTCATAGTCTTAAATTCATTCCTTAATCTCAAATTTTACATGCAGCTTGTACATCATGTTCGGTACTGTTATTATTTATGCCGGTCTATAATTGGCTTGCATCTCATTAATGGGTATTTTTAACCTGTAAGAGAATTTGAATAAATATAACAAAGGAATTTAGCTAGTTTCAAGGAAATTATCTGTCATCTGCTTTAGTAATTAATTTATTAAAATCAATTACCACAAATTAGAAAGGGCAAGTAACAAATCATAGGCTATAAATGGTAGGATCTAAGAAAATTATCAATTACTTTTTTCTATATTATCATCAATTAAAAAAAATTTTCTTTACGTTATCACAATGATCCTGTTTCTTCACCAAAATAAGATAAAATTGGCCTCTGAGCATTTAAAAATCAATTTTACACTTTGCAAAGTTCAAACAGTTTTTTCCCTTTGGAAGCCAAATAACTGATAAAAGACAAGCATCATTTGAAAATATCTAACTTACACTCTGTAGCATTTATAAGTCTCCAGAAGAAAAAAAAAAGATAAAAGCTTACTAAGGATATGAAAAAAAAATATTTCTGTTAACCTTCACAATTTTTGAAGTGGTAGTTAAAAGATGAGATAGTGGAATTCAAATATGAGATGTAATCTGCAAATAATTTGATTAGAGCATTTTGAAATACTTGCGGATACAGTTTATAAAATGATTAGTTTATAAAATGATTGCTATTTTCCTAGCATTAAACATCATTAGTGTATACATGAGACCATTTTTATGGCTAGAATACAAGTCACAGGTTTTGCCCCAAAACTGAAAGAACTCTGCAAAGATATATTAAGTTTTAGGTAGAAAATTACGCCCCTTACAGATAATCCCTGACAGATGGGTATTAGGACATGGTCTGCCCAGCACCTTCAACCTGGCCCAAGTGTGTGCCTGGGGGAGCACGAAGGGAGCAAGGGCTGTTTAATCAGCAAATGCTTTCAGATAGCTCAGTATTTTTGCCACGCTCGTAGCTCCCACTTGGAGAGAGGGGATAAAAAGGAGCTTCATCTGTGGCTGCTAAAGAAATGGAGTGGTTCTGCCCATGGATGAACGAGGCAAGCCTTCCTGGCTGGAGCCACCACAGCATCCCTCCGAACCCTCAGTAGAAAGGGCAGGTGCTTTAGCTCAGATTTCCCTACTCAGTTCCACAACAGCAGCATGGTGCTCTGTGAATGAATTCAGTGCTCGCTGTAAACGCAATGAACGGCTGCTTCACTTTGAGAAGTGAAGGAGATGTAGGTGTGTCTTGGTGTGGGGAGCAGTCCAGGTTGCTAGAGCTCTGTGACTCTGGTCTTTGCTCAGCCCCCTCTAAAGCTGCACAGCTCTGTCTTCTCAGCACAGCCTGTCCCTGCCTTTAGGCCATCTTGATTAGTTGTCTGTCAGAAAAGGCATAGTTTACCGCCTGGGTGTTTTTCCATGGTTGGCCAGGGACCAAAAGGGAGATGAAGGACAATAGTAGAAATACAATTAAAAGCACACTTTGGGAGTTTTTTTTTTGGTTGGTTGGTTAAACAGACTACTTTTAGTTACAACAAACATGGTGTTATCTACAAAGCTAGCCTTCCAGTGATGTCCTACAAAACCTAACGCTGTCTGCTAGCTCTCTGCTTCAGGGGTGGGGGTCCAGAGAAGGCTGGGTGGGGACAGTAAGGACTGGAAATGCCGTCAGGGTCCTCACAGTTGATACAAATGGAAAATACGCTTCACCTGTAACTGCCACTTTTCTGAAGCAAACCTACTCCAGGACCTTCCTACCACAAAGGTTTTCTGTGCTGCTTATGCATGTACTGGATCATCACTCATTACAAAAACATGAAGGCACCGAGCTGAAGCTCCAGCTCTGATACAGCATTTCCCAAGAGCTGGTGATTCCAGGGCAAAGCAAGCCCTCGTGCAATTCCAGCACTGTTTTGCTCACAGATATAAAAAACCGCCCACGGCATCTCGTTGAGAAATCATGAAATGGGTATATTTTAATTACTGTAAGAAACACTCACACAAAATGTTTCTCATTTTCATACAAGGAAAAGCTTTTGACATGGTACCTTTGAAGTGTTCAGCAGCAATGAAACCTAGGAATTTATTTGGACTGTCCACCTCTACTTGTCTTTCACAGTAATAATCCGTCTTCCAAGTATTACTTCTCTGTTATATATTTCTGAAATAATTTTTTCACAGAAGTAAAATGAAGGATGGAATAAACCTGGTGGGGTTTTTCAAATTGTAGATGAGATTTGCTAAATCTAAGAATGACATTTGCAACACCCTAGTCCCATATCATTGCTCTGATCTTGCTGCCTGCGTCATCATCTCCCATTCCTGGAGGGAGCTCCACTGACCCAGGCATCCATGGGAAAGCTTTAGCCACGGTTACAGACAGGGAAGAAACAAAAGTGAATGTCTCATATATAAATTTAACCAATCATCCTAGCAATTCCTTAATATTTATTTCTATGAGGGAAAATTAACAGTAAGAAAAGTGTTGCGGAGTTATAGCCTTCAATGTTACATTTTCTCTAGAAAAAAGCATGTCTTCTATTTTCTGCCATCCGTGACTCAGAAGCTCAGTTCAGATGATCTGAATTTCAATTGGCTGACTTTTGCAAATTTTCCTTGTTTGTGCCTACTGGCTATTCATTAGCTCATAAAGACACTTTCTTTTGTTACAAATATTTGTGTAAAAATATTTGTACATATGTACATACATAATTATTTTAGTAGACTTTGTGTTATGGTAATGAAAGTTTGACTGGGAAAAAAATTAAGTATGATTTCAATACACTGAATTAAATTATTTTTTGCTTTCAGAAGAGTAAATTGACTCTTAAGTATGTTCTGTTTCCCCCCTTACAAAATACATCTCAAAACTGATCTGGTATTATCTGCAGATGTGATTAAAATAGCCATAACTTAATATGTTCTCAAATATTAATTGCAGCTCATTCATGGTGAAAACAAACCACTTGTCAGGATACAATTGTTGGACACTGTAGTTTTTATAGGTTAATTAGCCTTCAACATGGGTCTCAGCTTTAAAAAAAAAAAGAAAAGAAGAAGTAAAAATGCATCGCAAAGCAATCTTGTTTTTCACTGCAGATGTTACTGGGAGCCTAAGAATAAATGGGTCACAGATATATCACAAACTTATGAAATCCTTAGCAGAACCCGCCATGGGTTGCGTGGCTGTGAAATTAATTACCACCTTATTTTCCAAGTGGCGCTAACCAATGAGTTAGATTTTATGCCAATACTATTATGACGAATGCTTTAAAGAAATGTTAACTCTGTACTTTGCTTAATTTTTAAAAGAAAACATTAACATTTGGGGTTGAGTTAACATTTGTTTTCTGTTGTCGATTAATAGCTCTTAAAAGAAACAAACATAAAACCCCAGAATATGCATAAAGCTTCATTAAAAGACAGCAGAGTTTTAAACATATGCAATACGTGCATTTTAGAAATTAAATCATTGTGAAGTTTATCAGTTATATCAGACCGGAGATGGGGAGAAAGTTCATTCATATTTGGCAGAAGATGCTGTGCTGTTGATAAAACATCTACAAATTTTTCAGAGAAATGAAAAATTCAGAAAAAGCTCCTTTCACATCAGTGAAAACCTTTATAAGGGTTTCTTCTTTTACTCAGTATAGTGAAATTTGAAGTCATTCCAAACCAGAAAATATATCTATTTTCTCTTCTGATAATATCAGTTTATTTTGATACTTACTTCAAAACACAGTTCTGTCAAGCTGACTTGGTGCCACTGTGGCCCCCCCACCAAAATGTTTTCGATAAATCTTGGCTTTTCTGCAACAGAGGCATTCTGCCAAATAAAATAAATTTTAAAATCTGACTAATCCTCTTTGTAATACAAAGTCTATGTACCGATCCAGTCTATGTACCACTCATGCAAGCTGTTTTGACTGATTGGCATCTGAATCCAAGCTAGCATTGATGGGTGCTGATATATATCGAAGCTTCTCCGTGCCCTTGTATCAAACTGAAGGCTGGAACAATCACTTGCAGCAGCTCCCGTACAGAAGTTGATGTACAGCTGCCAATAGATAAATCATTTACTTTCAACACCTGTGCTGGCTTCTTCTTCGAGGTTTCACATTAGCATGCTGGCTCCCTCTCTGCCGAGAGAAAAGGCTGTTAACCTGAAGCCATTTCATGGACAAAGAGACACATTCTGACAAATTGAAATAGCGAGGAAAAAAAATGTCAGAGCTGAAATATGGCAATTCTCGTTATAAAGCTTCTTTCTGATAAAAAGAGAGAGGTTCAAGGAACTGCCACATATGTGATGTATTCTTTGTATTCCTCCTGGTACGACAGGCAAAAGGCTCTGTCTGGATTTTATGGTTCTCGTCTAAATTACAGTTTTTGCTTGTGGCTTCCTCTGGTCACAAAATGGTTTAATGCTCCCAGATCACAGAGAAGAATCACTTAGGAGATACTTCACAGTCTCTTGTGATTAAGTACTCTATTAAAACTACAACCCGAACTTGAAGATCCTGTGGAAAGACGCTGAAGGCTGACATTTGGAGCTAAAAAGGATCTTAGAAAACCTCTTACATCTGTCTGGCAAACTCAGATTTATTCCCATCGACCCTCCTGAACTTGATACACTAGTCTGGGCGATAATCCAAGATCTCTCATGAAACTGTGTTCCCCCAAGCCTCCTTAATATGGCTAGCTCTTCGATAATGGGACTTAAAGTCTCAAGACACCCTAAGATCTTTCAACCCTGAGCTATTCCCATGTTACAGGCTTCACTAAGATGCACACTGCTCAGATAGTAACAGCTCAGATACTGTCTCCAATCTGATTTCTTTTGATATCATAGTCAGTGAATATCTCCTGCCCACTGTTGCTTACTCAGAGCATGAAAACATGAACACTTACTTACACATTCTACCCAGCTATGTCTAAGACTCCAAGAAGGAAAGAGCAATAGTACAGTAGAGAACCCTTCACAGAACTGGGAATAATAATGGTAATATTTTGTCATGGCAGATGGTGGTGAGGGTCATGGGGAGCTGTGTGTATGCACACACATACACAGTACAAGTCCCTGAAAATCAGCAGTCAGGGCTCGACTGTTTGGAATACAGCAAATTATTGTAGTTGTGAAAAAGCTTTCACAGTTTGAAAGTACTGAATGCTAAATTTTCAGTGGTGTTCTCACCAGGTGTCTTCAATTCCCGTGTAAATAATAAATAAAACCATTACTTAAAAGAATGTACACAACATAATGCATATTTGAGATCTGAAAATAAGGTTATATAACTGTTGCAATGATCACAGCACCAGCACCAATTTAATATATATATTCTATGTATAATAATTATATAACCTATGTATTGTAATATACACAACTATATAATCTATGTATTGTAAATCTATGCTCAAATATCTTTCAAAAAATCAAGATGCCACATAGAACAGATCAAATTGGAAATGTTGAAAATATGTGGAGTTGTGATAAAAAAAGGTTGTCTAAGAAAAGTAAAAAGAAAAAATAGTAGACTGATGGCTCTTACGGGCTCATTCTTTGCCAGGGATGGCAATCTTGCCCAGAGGCTTTGGTAGGCAGCCCTCATCAACCGTGAAGAATATGCTTTGTTGCATAATCTCAGGATTGAGATTTTTCTAATTTAAGAATTAGAAAAGTAAAAAAAAAAAAAAAAAAAACACAAGGAGACAAAACTACTTCTTCTTTTGAAAATTCCAGTTACAGTTTTCTTAAGTCTTTCTAACAACTTGTTTATATTTATAAAATGGCTTTTGAAAGTAATGTCTGCTCATCATGCTTGACACTGACGTAGTTCCATATCAATGTGTCTTAGATGAGAATTCTTTCAGAATGCGAACTTGACATTCATGTTGGATTCTCACTCAATGTTACTGTGTAGTTCATAAATCAACCCCACCAAGTCCATTAAAGAATAAGCCCAAACAATCACAATTGCTATTTTTCCTCTAAGTCGGTGTTATGAAAGGCTGATTATCAGTTCCAGATTTTACAGAAGAGTCAATTAGGTTTATTAGCGAGTTCCCTATAGTAAAAGCAGTACTAAAAGAAACAATACTCAGTGTGGTTGTAGTGCAACAGCACTGAGTAAAGAAAAAAAACTCTGTTCCATGGCTGTGTATGGATTAGGAAGTAGAAAGTGCTGCACGAATATTTTTTCACATGCTAAAAATTAAGAGAAAAGTATACATTGTTTCTATGATTTTGATTCAAAGATTACTGGAGTCAGTGGAAATTATTCTCCACTTAGAAGTAATTGTCTGATGGTCTGGATGGGGGAAGTTTTCATTTACTGATCTATTTAGTTTGGGGATGAAAAACCTGGTCCCATGTGGTCAGGAAGAGGGGATTAACCTGAAACCCTCACTCCTCCTACCATTTCCCTGATTACCAAGCAACAGACTTCTTCGTGTTTCAAAAAGATCACATTTCATAGTCAAAATGAGCATTTCAAAAGAATTTCAATTAGCAGAAATGTCCACTTGTTCTGAAGTGGATGAAAACAAATCCCCAAATCTCAGAAGTTGCTGTGAAACAGAATTGTTGTCAGCTCTGCTATTACCCACAGAGAGCCTTGGATCAGACCCATTATCCCTTTAATCTCTTCATGTCTCTCCCATGAGCAGACAAAAATGAAAACGGAAAGCCCTGTGCATCAGTGACCTAGATCAGGCTACTGAATTTGTAGCTAGAACAGTAAAATTCCACCCCTCAAGTTCTCCTTCTACCAGCAAGCTGTGCTATACTCTGTCAGTAGATAATGGGACAAGAGAACACAAAAGTAAAACAAGTGTGTGTGTGTAAATAAAATAATATATGAATATCTATTTTCTTATAGAAAATTGCATTCTAAAAATGTATCTCTTTAGTGGCAAACCATGAAGAGCTAGAAGCACCACTGCTATCTCCTAGTTCCCAATATTGTTTCCTAAAAATCCACTGAAAACGATGTAAAGCAAAGCAAAAGATGAGTCATCTCTGCTTTGGAACCACTTGTGAAAGGTGGGAGTACCGTTTGTCTTTCAGAGTGGTATGGCACTGGTGATCTTCCAGCCAGGTTGGTAGCCACTGCAACCATTCCTGTAATTTACTGGCCCGGCTCCTTGACTTCTGTGTGGGAAACACTGAAAACTATCTCTGGGGGAATTACTGGTGGATGTCTAGCGTTTTGTAACATTTTTCATTCTGAGAACCATTTGTATGTCTTAGCTAAACACACAGACAAATACTGAGTCACCTCTGATGATGAGCTATTACAGAACCTGCTCATTTGTGGCACATAATGTGATCACTGCAGCAATTCCTTAAACTTAGAAGATGAGCTACTCCCAGATCACACACTGGCAAGTATAGTAAGTACCAATTTCTTGTTAACGATGATCATTGTGCATTTATTACTTGGCTATTTGACAGGCACAGAGAAAGGAATGTGAACGGCTATAGCAGGAAACTGGAAAATTGCTACTAGCATTGTGATAATGACAGAGTCACCACTGCCTTGTTATTGAATTTCAAAACCTGTGAGCCAGAGTCACTGTTCATCCTTAGTTAAAGGAGTTGTATGTACTCTGGAATTACATTTTCATGTTCTGTTTAATACACACTATAAATGTTCTCACCACTTGATCTACTTCAAAATATTAACAAAATTAAAGTTGTCCTGCTGTTTTGCCAAAAGAGTAATTTTAATTCAGATGTCATCTGTTGTCCAACAAATGAGAAAACACAGCCAATATGTTACAAGTCTTTTTAGAAAGAATTTGAATACGATTGAAGCCTCTCTCTGTATACAAGGATTTTGTGTACTGGAAAGTACAAAGAGAAAACATTCTATGATTCTATGATAATGAAACAAGTAATTTACTATCTGTAGATGCCATAGGAGCGATAAATAAATAATATTACCAGGAGAAAAATGTGCTTTTTTTTGATTTTGCATTTTGCCCACAGCTTTAAGCAATATATGTGCTATCAGAAAGCATTCTTTTTCCAATGAGTAATATTTATCTCTATCATTATATAAGGCAGTCAAGATGCGCGCACACACACATATACATACGTATACAAATAGCCATACACATAGGTGCAGCTCTACATGAAATGTTCGTTTACATAGATGAAAAAAACCACAAAAATTATGAATTACATATTAAGCCTACACATGTATAAAGTCATTCTGATCCCTGAAAAAAATACTCAACCTACCATTACTCTTAGATGTCTGAACTATACTGAAGTCACACTGACAGAAAATGAGATGAACCAAACCCCTTGGCTCTTGCTGTTACTGCCTTCTGTTTTAACCTTGTAAAATGAATGTTGCATTTACAAGGTTCTAGAATTTCTATTTCTCTAAAGAAAGAAAAATATCTCTGCAGTGCCTCTCTCAGAGTGCTGTAGCAAGGGCACTTAGGCTGTGTCTAGATGGCACAGCAGATAAGCGCGCTCACATGCCTGGGGTCCCAATCCTCCAACATCCTGATCACAGATGCATGGTGCAGGTCCCCCTGGCCTGACCATCCACTTTCTTACTGATGGAGATGAGGATATAGGGGAGGGAGAGAAGGAGAATAAGGTGATGGTGCACTTCTGGTTCTGATATTTTCTGGGGTCCTGCAGTGCAAACAGAGTCTTGGAGACTCTTCTAGTGCCCACTGAAGTCAGTGGGAATTTTTCTAGTAAACACCGATCTCGAATCCGCCATATGACAGTAGAGGTTATAGAAGGAAAAATACTAACAATGTAACTGAGCAAAAGTATAATTATGCTAAACCACAAGTACTCAGGTTGCCTTAGGCTCTGAGAATCGTCAGAATCTAAAATCAAGCTCTGCATTCATTGTCATAGCATTACATTTTGTATTATTTCTGTAGGTCTTTTGATGTTGACCGTTTACAACAAGCTAAAGCTTGGACTTGAAAAAACAGTCAGGCAGAAACTTGAAATATATGTCAGACACAATACATTCCAGTTTCACCAGATTACTAACTTTAAATGGAATTTAGTTCCATTAAAAAGTTTTTCTCAGTCTCAGAACATTATTTTTTATATAGCCAACAGATTGGTTGATAGACTCATTCCTGAATGAAAATCAGTAATTTATATAATTTTAAATCCCAGTGGTGCTCAAAAGAGTCTTTAATATTACCTGATGTGTAAAAAATTGCCAAAATAATTTGTTTTCAGAGCTTCCAGAGCTCAGTAATATATATACGTGATTTTGATCAAAATTCATACAGTTGCTTCTGTTGAGATAGGTACTTAAAACTTGAAAGTCAAAATACCTCCAGCAGATGTGGTACTTTTTTTAGATTTAGGCCACATCTTTAAAAACAGTTATTTACTATATTTAATGTCTTGTTTGACCTGATTTGATAACTGATGTAGGGGTCTCAAGCTATCACGCTACTGTCTCATTTCATCTTTGTTAAGGAAAAAAATGTTAAATCCAGAAGAAATCTTTCTCTCAATTTATTAATTATGTAAAATCTACAACTGCTGTGTCCATTCATATTCCATAATTAAAAAAATAAAAGTTAACGATCTTCTGTTTCAGGACAGGTCTCCAAACAATTCCAAATGGGACAATATTAAAATGAGAACACAATCTGATTAAAACTTCTCCAGTGACACAGAGCAGCTTGACTGAGCATGGTTTATGACCTTATTAATGCAACATATTCACTATTTTAATTTCAGGGAAGCCTTTTGTAGTAAGTAGCAGTCCTTAACTACTTACCCATACGGCTGTTTACAGCAGGCTGCCCAAATTGTGCGAGGATCTTCTGCGTCTCAGTGCACAAAAATACTCCTTTTATTAGTACAGCCAATTAAAACTGAGGTACTGTATGACAGCTGTGGAAATTTTTAATAATTAGATTCCAGCAAATGACTGCTCTATCTTGATTCTGATCGGTCATACTCAATTTGAGAGTATTTCAGATTAAAGGTAAAGGGAGAAGAAGGAAGAGTTGATTTGAAGCCATTGCCTCCAGGAAAACGGTGGTGGAACTAAGATGAATAGCACGTTTCCTTCTTGGGGACTTGTCAATAGTGGTATTACAGCCAACACTAGAAATGTCAGATAAATGAATCCTTAAAATTCAACTTCAAGACAGGAAGTTAAGTTTTTCTGGAGATGCTGAATAACCAATAATGCCCAAAGAGAAGTAGATGGCATCACTCCTAAGTGGCTGTAATCTTCTTCACATGAGGATGGAAGAAATCACAAGATACCAGCTACCGAGAGGAATGAGGTGGATAGAAAGGTATAATTGGTTTTAGTATGAAAAGAAATGCTTTCCCATAGGGTGCTCCTCCTTCAGATTTTTATAAGGACTTACCAAGAACTTAAAGAAACAATCCTACAAGTCCTTGTCAACAGGCAATTTTAAATACATGTGACTGAGCCACGGTTGTTTACATCATTAAGGTAAGAAGAAACCCTACGATCTGTAGGAGTTGGAACTACAATAGCTGCTTTGCTTCTAGTAAAAATGGCAAACTGCCATTGCTTAAGGTACCAAATGGTTCACTTCCAAAGCAGAATATAATTATCTCACAGTTACTCACTGGCATGAAGTAAACCCAAAAATACCTATACAAAGTTGGATTAAATATGCATAAGTACCTTCAATGTGAAAAATCATTCCTTACAGCAATTCATCTTGCCAACATGTTTTTAACGTTTTGCACATATACATAGCTAGAGGATCAAAACAGAGGTCCATGGCAAGACCAGTAAGGACCTTAATACCTAGAGAGGAGAAAAACAAACAAAATCAATCATTCCATTAAAATTGTAGGAGTTAACATTTTTTCTCAGAAGTAGTGAGGAGGTTAGGTTAGCAATAATTACTCAATAGTAAAAGCCACATTACTTTCAACTGAAGTTGCATTTCACATACCTAACTCTGAAAGCAAAACACCTCAGCAGTAGACTCTGTTAACAATTTTCTTCATTACTTCAGGAAGGGTAACTCCCTGTTTTCTGTGCAAGAGTTGGATCTCTGTTTTCACAAATGTAAATGGCATTACTATTCACTAGGCTGTAGAAGCCCACATCCTATTTTTCTTTGCCCTGGGCTCTTATTAAGGAGGGAACACAAATAAACATACTATTAAGCATATCCATTAATTATACAGTAATTATTAAACAAAGTCCTTGAACATCCTCTTTTGAATGACAGGAAAATACAATTAAAGCTAAGCAGAAAAGATTTTTCCTGTGTTTCCAGAATCTGAAGCAGGGGGAAAAGCTTCATTTTTCATTTTGCCTAAGGATGTAAAAAAACTTACTGCAAGACAAAGTACTTGATGTCCCACACTGTAGGGGTTAATTCTCATTGAGAGATGGTTGACTATATCGAGGAGCTTTCTCAGAACTGAAGTACCATCTCAAATCTGAAAAACTTCAGAGCATGATGGGGATGTGATCTGAAATAGTCTGATATATTGGCACTTTGCAAAAATAAAACACTTCACAAGTTCAAAATCAGGTCTTTTCTCTTGACAGCCATGAAAATAGTGTGTTGTTAATGCACGGTTAGTTTCAGGCCAGTATAAGAAACCAGTTCATTGGGATGTTAGAAATAACAGACTCAGTCCCATGACAGTTACGCTGAAAAACAACATTCCAGCTTGTATCTCTGGATGTTACTAATCTGTGGAAGAGAATTTTATTCAGTTTGTCATCTAAAGCCGTAAAGGGATTTCCATACATATTTATTTAGCTATAAGTATCCTGTTTGTTCTTTCCAGAAACTAGCAATTATGACTACAAAAGGCATAACAGAGTGTTGGGCTACACCTGTGCGACTCCGGCAAACTAGCTACTCTGGGGATAAGGGGTGTTCAGCGTGGAGCTAGCAGCTGCCAGGGTAGAACGCAGTCTGCAGGATGCAGGTGCTCTCATCTCGCTTCTGCCCACGATCTCCGCTGTACCAGGGAGCCCACACATTCACCAAGGAGCCTAGGATGAATATGTCTCAAGCTAGTACTGGCTTTCACAAAGAAAGACAAAATGATCCTGACAACAGCAAAGTGTAGAAGGCAGCGTCTGAACATGGGTTAGGTTAGGGCTCATTCTCTGCATCATTCAGTAATTTTACTAGAGTTTCACATTGTCAAGGTAATGAGTCCCTGTGCAAGGTATGTTATCCTGGGCTGGGATATTGTATTTAGCTAAAGCATCAGGCTTGCACACGGAATGTCAGTGTTTTCCAGAATGAAGGCACCACAGATTATGAAATACCTCGTGATCTTCCACGGACAACCCCTATATGTGCAAAAGCAAATAATTGTGGTAATTTTTGTATCTCTGTGTGGTAACGTTATAGTGATTGTCCTTGTATCAAAGGCATTAGACCATGAACACTCGCCAACCACTGTTACAGTGATACCATAAAGATCTCTCTTCAATTGATTTTTTTTTTGGTAGTATTCTCAGTTATATTTTATGTGCTAACTGTTGGGAAATTCAATTTAATTGTGATCATCTGCGTAATATCCCATGTTACTGTCTGCTAACAATGCAAATAGCTCACATTTATCTCAGCCCTCCAAGCAAATGAACAAAAATGCTGAAGTTGTGAAAATCAGTGCTCTTTCCAGAAACATTTAGAAATGCTTGTCACATATCTGTTTTGCATTTCTATCACATGAGGATTTTAAAATTCTGTTGGCAAGTGTGGATCTGATCTATTACTGAGTATAGCTGCTCAGATACAAGTGTTTAGATATGAAGGTAATTTGAGTGTTTAGATATGAAGGTATTTTCAGGTGTCCTGAAAATAGTCCTAAGCAAACAGATTGATTAGAAAATTTAATGTCTAGTAGCAAGCAAACAGGAAAGAGGTTGAGTCATTGGTCTTAATTTTAGCAGAAAGTTTTGCTATCCAGGAAAGGTAGGAAGAGCTTTTGTGTGTAGAAGGGATGGGGGAAAGAACAGAATTAAAGCACCCTCTGAAGAATTGAAATATGAAGATGCTTCTGTACCTAACATATGTATGAAGAATGAGAGCCAATCTGACTAAGATGATGTAAGGTAATGTACTGCTGAAACTACCATAGAATGGAAAGTAAGAATAAAGATCAGTCACCTAGCAATAGTCCAGACAAGCAAAAAGCAACTATGAGTCCTGATAATATGCATACCTTATTTTATGCCCATGCTTCCCATTTTGTTTATTTGGGTATCACCTATTTGTCTTTTTCTGATCTTTATTTTCTCCTTGGGGTGTTTAATATGAGACCACCTGGTTTCAGGTGACTCTTTGGCCCTTTGTCTAACTTTCCTTTTTGCTTGAAATCTTATGCTAGTGATTAAAATGAAGAAAAACACTTAAATGTAAAAATAAATATGCATATATTTTTTCCCCTTTGCAGAAAGTCAGTAACTGCCAGGTAATGGAAGGGCATGTTCCAAACCAACTGGAGTCAGCTGGACTTCAGTAAGCCCGAGTTGGGCTCTGCTGGCTAACATTCATGCTTCAAAATGCAACTTCTTATATTTCATGTTACAAATTTTGTAAGTCGTTTCATCTTAGATTTTGAAATGACAATATTTTGCAAGACAGCTTCCTGCTTCACAAAACCAGCAAGAAAGGCAGAAATGCTGTTTTGGCCTGTCTGTAGAGCTAACAGCATGACAGGAGATGCTAGAATTTTGCATGAAGGTATTTTTAGGTTCATTTTTCATCTGCAGCCTGAATAAAGGTTGTATTTTTTGTATTAATCTTTGCAATAAATATTAGACTTTAAAATAAACCATACCATTGTATTGGTAAAATATCAGAGCCTAAGAACTCTGGAGAGACTAATAACTGAGACATAGTCTTTCAAGCTTCCTTGTATTGCTGCAGTGTAGATTACTGCAGTAGATCCCTCTTTATAATGTTTAAGCAGTGGCTTATGCCAGGCAACAGTGAGAAAAGGCACATTCTGTATCATAGAATTATAGAATGGTTTGGGTTGGAAGGGACCTCAAAGACCATCTAATTCCGGACCACGGCAGGAACACCTCATCTCCACCATTTCCAGCAGCCTGACATACATGCATACTACAAGTTATTCAGCTCTCCGGTTCATTTTTTTAGGTCCTCGTCCCAAGATTATTCACAATACATGAGCATTAGTTCACTCCTAGGCTCTCTTGATATGAAGCAACAGTTCCTACAATAACAATAAACACAAATAAAGAGAACTGTCTTTTAGGAGACAGTGACAGTCCTTGAGGCCCACATGGGACCTACAGCCAAGCTCTTCAAACTACAAGTGCAGCACCCAGTCTGCACAGCCTGACTAAGGATCTGCTCCCGGAGAGGGTGTGCAGAAATGCGTGCTCTTTAGGATGTGGCTTCAACATGGTCACAATATGCTCAAGTTACAACAGCAGCTCTGTTACCCATTATTTAGGTCACAAATCAGTATATTGTACAGCTCTGGGTCCCTTAAAGATAGTATGTTAAATGATAATAATGATTATAATAATAATAAGAAATAATATATTGGCTTTTTCTTCCTTTTACTTCTGGGCAGGATATACATACCAGGCTGGAGAACCTCAGGTGGACTTAAGCCTTGGTCTTCAAAGAGTGTTTTCCTCCTTTGGCAGGCTGTTCTCTTCCACAGATTTCACTATGACTAGAATAACATATCTTCAGGATCTAGGTCATTGAATCACTTCCCTCAAAAAGTACGATTTTATTTAAGTTTCTCACTGAGGCAGCTGAATATATGCTTGTTCCTGTTCAGACAACTCTGCATTAAAGCAAATAAGAATATTAGGACAATTTAGTGGCATGAATTGCTTATTAGTCTTTGATCTCCCAAGGTGACCATACACATAATATTCCTGCTATCGTTGACCCCAATAAGCATCCTATGATATCACATAGCTGATGGTGTAGAGTCCATAGTGAAAATGGCTGGAGTTTGCAGAAGTGCACAGCTACCTCTAGTAGTCTGGCATTCATAGAATCATAGAACAGTCCAGGTTGGAAGGGGCCTCTAAAGATCATCTGGTCCAACTTTTCATGGGAAGAGGAGCCTAGATGACATTATCTAGCACACTGTCTTTTCACTTCACTATTATTCACTTCAATGCCCAATAATTCCAGATAAATTCAATCCTAACAACCAGTTTATTCAAAGCATTTGTTCCAAGTTTCTATTTCATCTTATATTTTGAAATGTAGGTTTCTGGGTTTTTGTTATTGTTGTTGTTTTGTTTAATTGTTAGTCTAAGTTTATGGAGCTTAAAAGTTCCCGGGGCTTCATAGTTTGACCTGATTATTACAGGTGAGGAATTGCTGCAGCTTAGAGCTGTGAGTTCTTGGCTGACCTAAGTATTTAGCCACTTGCATTTAAATTATGTACCTAGAATCAGAGGCAAGTTTGAAAACTTAAGCCTGATCCTCATAAAGATTTTTTACCAAATACATTAGAGTAGAAATCAATAGAATACATCAACAACCCCTTTTAAATCATAAATATTAAAAGCTTCAGGTGAGTCAGGGTAATTTACCCTTTTAACTGCAGCATAGTCAACTTTTCAAAATATGTTGAACATATTTCAATTGGACTGACTATGACAGTGCCTGAGGTTTCAATAACAATTCATGACTACAAGACAGAAGTGACACTGATGAATTCACTGGGTGACAGGCTGAAACGAAGAACAGAGGTGAAATTTCAAAATGTGAAAGGCTTCCAAATTTCTGTCTGTGTCTATTAATAAATCCACAGTTAAAAATAAAAAATGGTTATTCCAGGAATTATGCAAAAAAGAGATAATCTGTTATCTCCAAGGATAAAGCAGAATATTCAGAAGACCAGAGAAGACATTAATTATAACTGTCAGCTCCATGGGATTCATTAAATGGTCAAGAACAGGACATTTCCACATAATCCCAACCAGGTTCTGTGTGTCCATGGGACCTGATTTTTAATGTTGTTACAGGAATAGGTGCATGAAACTAAATTGTTGAAACAGAATACAGTTGTCAATACTGTTCTCAACTTCTTTGTTTTATACATATAATCCTTTGAGGAATGGAGTATTTGGGCACTTGAAGCCACAGTGCCATGAAATGTATGTCTAGATGTCATAAATGTATTTCATTAATGGAGAAAATAAATACATACATAAAATTTGACTTCGACAGGGAAAGGGGAGAGTTGTGACATTCAGCAAAATAATAAAGCAGCCATTTGTGGACCACAGTGAGGTATCAAGGAGGAAAGCAAAGTATCTTCCTAGAGCTTTCTTGTTTTCAGACTGTGCTAGACTAGAGATAGAAAAGTCTTTTTCTTAACTAAATATTGATGGTTATATAAGTATATATTTTTGCTGTCTGCTTAAATGATGAACAAGCTGATATTAAAAAAATTATAATGCTCTGAACAAAGCTCCTGTGATGGTAATTATATCTAATACTTTACCTCGTAACAAGCACTGCATTTGTGTAAGAGAATTTTATTTCAATTTGAGGACAACGTGGGTGTATACAAAACAACAACTAAAGCTACATTTTTTTGCTACTCTGTCAAAAAGGTTTAGTGGAAAAGTGCCCTCAGAGGATATTCATTTTAGACATTTAAAAATTTTTCAATTATTTCAGAATTTTCAGCCAACCATTAAAGTTCATTAGAGTGCTGAATGCTGCATGTTCTACATTATCACCAACTTCCCACCTGTAAATGTTTATCTTTATTAGTACTTCTAAGATACATTTGGAGTTTCTGCTGTAAAAACCCATTAAACAGTCAACACTAATTCTTCAGAAGCATCCAGGGTCTAAATTCCATAGGTTTGGATCAGATCTTAAGGAAGTAAATACCAAGTAATGGTAATTCAAACAGCTGTTAAAGTGAGTATCCTTTTCTGGTCATCCTGACAGTCTATCCCTTAACTTCCTTCAGTCCAGCTAAGAAAGAATTCCAAGAAGAGTGCATAAATCTGACCACTGTCCTGAAGTAAGTTGTCCTCTTGAACCAGGACTCAAAAAATTTGCATGTTCTAATCCAGCAGTGCCTAACTCTGAGCCATGGCTGACATAAAAATCCTTCACTTTGGATTAAGGTCTTCATGCCTTTAAGGATAGCCACAGCAGGTGCTTACTTTTCCAGGCATTACTATTATTATTTCTTGTGATACATTTAGGATAGTCAGGAAATATGTTTTCCAAGTTTGTCAAAAGAGTTGGTTCCAAGAGATAAATCATTTTTTTAAAGACCTTTTAGACATTGCCAAGCATAGCAGTTCAAAATCTTTCTCCTTTCCTTTCCACTCTCCAGATTTTAAAATGCTTTGGCCATCATGAATTCTAGCAACTGTGATACTTAATAACCGGCAGATGAGCATAATGAATTATGAGTCTTAGCTCTGGAACTGCTTCAGAATCATGCCAGCTGAAGAACAAAAGCCACAGAATGAGTATGCTTTTGTCCTTTTTGTCTTATCACAGCTTGTCTATGTAGAAACCTTTTTAAAACTGTACCTATTATCTACCCCTGTTCATCAAAAGCATACTGACGAAGTAAAAAACTTACTATAATCTTTCTTCTACCTAGGCTAATCTTTAAATTAATTCATTAAATAGATGTTTCCCTAGTGATGTTTGACCTCAGGATGTATCAGGTTGTTGGCTATCACAGAAGTAAAAGTGAAATTGCAATTTAATTCTAAGTCTAAATTCTAATACTTTAGAATCACACTATTCTGCAAATCACCCTTCTCATTATTAAAAATACACCTTTGCTTTTCTAGAAATATGAAAAAAATGCAATAGTATTAAAAGGAGAAAGCCAAAACTACAATATTCTAATGCAGACACTATTTAATTCACTGAAAGGAAGTTTAAAAAGGGGGATAAATTCCTTAATAGCGCTACATTTTTTGGATAAAATTTTGCACAATAAAACATATTCTTTGAAACAACTTGATTCTCCTTCACCCTTAGTGCTGCTTCAGTTTTGTTTTCCTTTTAGTCCCAATAGTATCTGCTTAGCTTACTGCTCATAAAAGTACAACTTTATTTTAGTCAGTACTACAGCTGAGCATGTAAGATCTGTCAAAACACCACAAAGTAGGTAAGTGGAGAGGAAGAGAACCTTTCTACTGAAGTTTCAATCACAAGCAATTTTTCAGGATCTCTTTAAACAATAGCACTGATAGAATGCTGCAAAAGATTTTCTGCTCATGTCACACTGACATATAATTTGATCAAATCTATATATCCTTAAAATGCTTGTAATAATAATCAGTTTAAAAATTGCTCTGTGTGGCCAACGTTTGGTTACACATCATTTCTTATATGCAGTTTTCTGAAGTGCTTTTAAACAAGTCTTACATATGATTTTATGGACTGTATGTTCTTTCTCTTATTGTGCAGAATAAACAATATCCACAGCTTCGTTATTGGATTGGCTTTATGTGATTTATTTTGTTCCTCCAATATTGGGAGATTCTTATTCTCTAATATCAGTATGGACTTAAACAGTTTTCTTTAAAAGTAATCTACTGCTTTATGTCTTAAGTGAATGGGATAACAGTCCAAAAATATTCAGAGAACATGGTCCACCAGGTTCAGATGTGCATGAAAGTGCACAGAGTAGACACCACTTAGGGAGAAACAATTCAATTCTGAATTGGTGGAGGAAGAGAAAAAAAAAAGTCAAATTTTAACACTGTTTGCAACTAGGCAAAACTGGCATCTCAAATTTGTTCAAAGTGGGTACCTTTTAGACTGTATCTAAATTGCTCTCTGTAAATTATTACTGCAAAAGGTAAGTTGTCATGGTTAAGCAAATGAAAAATGACAGTTCACATGTCACAGGATCCTATACTGTTCTAAAAGTTAGGATCAATTATTTTTTCAAGAGTGGAGATAAAAGACCAGTAATAATAAGATGAGCTTCCCTAGATATTGCCAGTATTCTGCATTCTGCATTTATGTGATAAGTTCTATACAGATGACGTTCTGAGGGTATTAAACATCCCAGGTAGTAGGTATTGCTCCCATTCATTTCTAGCTGCTGTGACTTGCAGAGGTTATGAAGAGATTTTGTATCGACATCTGCTTAGCTCCTTCTCTGAAGCAAATCAGTCTTCTTCTTGGGCTAAATTATTTCTCACAAATTTCTCTGCTTTGGTTCCCAGGGTGCCTTTTAGTGAGATAGTAAGGTATGCCTTCATGGATTTGTACCGTGGAGTGAAGACATGCCATTACTATCAAATGCATAATTTTGTCATATCCAACTTTATTCAACTAACACGTAGGTACCTGATCTATCATAATCATGTGGATAAATTCATGGAGAGTGAGGCACCTCCAAAAGACAATTCATCTTATGCACCGTGAATACCTACCTAGGGTTGAGAGGAACCACACTGAAGAGGTTCATTTATCTCCATTGCAAGAACCCACATCACTAGTACAGATTAGGCAGCTAATTTTTAGGCGGCTAATGTTGGATGAGGTGAATACCACCCCAGGTGATGAAGCAGCATAGTAGGTCAATGTCTGAGTCCTCTGTAATATGCAGTAGCTGTAACGCCTGCTGATACTACGGTTTATAATCAACAACAAATCATTACAATGAGCCACCAATCCCACTCTAATGTATCTGAGTAATAATTTTAGTATTAACTATATCATCAACCACAGCCCTTTTTTCTCCTTTGTCCTTGCTGTGCAGAAATTGAAAGATGGCATATTAAGCTATTGTCCAGGCTTTGTCTTTACATCATTCATCTCCCTTCCATATACTGCAGTGGCTTTAGATTATCCACCTTTCTGCACTAGAGCAAGGAATTATTCAGAATGTAATGCAGCACGTCAGAATAGTCTAAGCATCTTAATTAAAGGCCGTGTAGTTTTCTTACTTGTACAGGTTCTAAGTCTTTGATCCATTATTTCTCCCAGACTGCATGCTAGAGGAGTACAGTATGGGTACTGGATTTGGGGTTTTCTTTCAGGCTGGCAGTCAAATCTGCTGCAAGTTGCTTCATGGCAGTCTTTCATTTTGGCAAATATTACTATGCTGTACAACAGTAGAGTGAGGTAGACTGAGCCTCATGACAACAATTTGATATATTGTGCCAGAAGGTCCTTTGTTTTACTCTGTCAAATGTGTCCCCCCCCCCCTTTTTTTTTTTTTAAAAAAAAATGTTCAAATGTCCTAAATTCTGTGGAGGAGCACTGTGAATTTAGACACGTCTTTGGAATAGAGACTATCTTACTCTTTCACGTTTTTGACAGTAGTGGCCTCATCTGTGACTCAGGTTTTTGAATACTCTCCTGCTACAATTAAGACATGACAGTAGGAGCTGCTGAGATGATGGATAAGGAGTACCACCTTAGGTGGAACTGTGAAAGATGGATTTTTCTATGTGACACTGTTCCTGGCCTCACTGATCTTGCCTCAAAAATTTGCTTTGAATCTGCAGGAAGCCAGCAGTCGTGTTACCTAAGCTGTGCTGGGATGACAGAAAGTAAGTCTAAAAATTCCTTCCTTTCAATGACGACTCAGCCAGATATTTACATTAACTGACTGAGAGAGTTGTCCAACCATCTAGTTGTTCTACTAACCTGTTTTGTGAGCATTTTGTCATTTGCAGTGTCCTGAAGAGCAACTGAACGTGTCAAAGATGGCTGTGAAAATGCAACAGTAGGAAAATAATTCAATTCAGTCATTCAAAATGACTTTTTCATATGTAACTGAATTCTAAACAAGTCAGTGATACTTTCCTATTAGCTACAACATTATCAGAAATACAGTGCCTCTTTTGTTGCATAATTATAAATTACATCTTTTCTAATGTCACTATGCTAGATGGTTTTGTTGGCACCTTTATTTTGATTTTAAAAGAAATTTTCTATTAATAATATATTTTATCTTTGTTGTTATGTTAGTGAAGAAATAGCTCTATTCTATAGTATTTTGCTTAATACCATTTATATCTTATGGCTTCCTTCTGAAAACCACAGAAGCAAAAGCTTTCTGTTTTTAAGTTAAGCTTCAAATAGGAAAAAAAAAAAGTACAAGAATATGGTTTTTCAGGGAATATTTAGAAATTCAGAGAAAATTTCAGAGAAGCACAATATGGCATTATACAATAGTAACATAGAGGAATAAAATAACTTAGGATAACACTTATTTTTTATTCCATTGTTCTCATGGAGCTAGAGAACAAAAAGAAACAGTAATCCTAAGATTTCTAGACTTTCCAGAAATCTAAGCTTTCTTCTGGGTATAAAACTGCCATATCTAACTCTGAAAAGGGGTCACATTTTTGAAAGCTTGAATATGGGAGAACAGTAAGATGGGTATTTATCCACCAATTTATCCCATACCTGCTTTGAGAGAGGGGATGACACTGGTAGAAGGATGTTACCTGATGATAGGCATTAGATCCCTTGCTATAACATCCTTTTTTATTTCTCTTTTTCCTATTTGTATTGTGCAAATATGATGAAAACACTTTCCCACTGTGAATAAAGGTGGCATTAGTATTAAATCTAGGTTTGCTTCTCAAGTTCTCAGTGTAAGTAGCAGCCATCTAAATTATTTTAGTTGAACAGAAAGCAGGTGAGAAAGACATTAGATCTTCCTTAACAGACTGGCTCCCCTTTACTTATGAATTTTCTGAGAATAATTCAGGTGGGCTTCCTGGTGGGCTGCCCTGCAGCAGCTGGTCGGAGGGTGAACTGGGTGCCTACTGATCTCCCCTCCCATGTTCATCTTGCACAACATGGTATTTCCTCTTTGCTGATAATTGCCCTTCCATCCTCAAGTTTCCAGTGCTGGAGGAGTGAAGAATTAAATTCTTTCAGAGGCAGATATTCTGGTTGCTCTAATGGAAGGCATTTTAGCAATTATTCTTTCCTGTATCAAAGCAGGCAGGCACCAATGGGTAGCGTTTATCTAGAATTCTGCCTATATTTCAGACTAGTCAATAGAGCCCTGAAGGCAAAATTGAACCACTGTGTAAATTAAACAAAAAAAGGAAACTGAGTGGACACAGGAACAGCATTTGGCATTTGCATAGCTCTTTGTTGGCTTGGCCTTGCATATTAAACACAGATGTGAGTGCTCGCTGGGAGTACAACTGTCTAAATATACGAAAAGATCTGAAAATGGTGGCTGGCCCAGCCTGAAATCTGCAGAGGGAAATTGTTGTGCCATTTTCAGTAGTAATTAAAGCTATTGAATATTTTTACAATTATTTATAACAGGAAAATTGTGCTCAGAATATATTATACAGCTGGGCAATGTGTCTTTAGTTGCGCTTTTTTAAAAGAGTGCTGAAGCACAATCACATAAATGGCAGCAGAAAATGAAGTGAATAACATTTCAAGATCATATTGATTTCTAGACAAAACCAAAGGAATGCTTATACTTTTTTTTTCAGATATCGCAATAAGGAGAAAAATACAATTAGTGTCCTCAGAAAAAAAATAATTCAAAAATAACCTGTGCAGAGATGAATAAATAGAAGAAAAAGATTTTACTTTCAAACATACTGTGCAAAGATCATTACTTCAATTCTCTCCAAGGACTGACTGTGCACTCCACTCACAAAACAGACAACTTGTTCATAAACAGAAGCAAAATGCTGAAGGGTCTTGTTATGTATTGATAGGAGCTAAGCTTTAGCTTCTAGTATCATGGGAAAAGCTACAAATATTGGGCACCTGCACTGAAAACATATTAACTCTAAACTGTTCAGAAAAGAATTCATGGATGACCGGTTGCCACAGATACAGCATTTGTTGTTACCTCAGCATTGAAAGAAAAATTACTGGTTCTATTCCTCTGGTAACTAGGAAGTCATGGACAGTTTAAAAATCTTTATTAATATCAATGTTTCAGGGGGTCAGTGATAAACTAAGAACTTTAACAGTGATGCATATACACAAAAGGAAGACTTTCCCCTTTGAGAGCAAGAAAATGGTAGTCATGTGACTTGGGACTAGCTCCCCTCATGATTTTTTTCAATTACACGTTTTTTTGTGAGAAACTACTGCTTTGAGAAAACCAGAATTATTCACAGAAATTGTTGCACAAGATTTCTCTTAGGTCTTAGGTAGACTTTATGGGGAAGAAAAAGAAAAGGGCACAATATAATTGCAGAAGAGCAAACAGCCCCATGGCTGGGGTACTCTCTGAGATGTAAAAAGATACTTTGTACTATGGGATGTCACTTCACCAAAATTTCTGGGCACAGTATCATGGCAGGACAAATCCAAAACTCACAGCAAGAGAGGGAAACACAAATGTTCAGGTTGGAAAAGAGCGTCAAAGCACATACTAGTAGATCTCCCAATCTGGAACTGGTCTCAAGGACAACATAGGCTGCTGCACTGAACATCCAGCCCAATAACAAGTTTCAGGAATCTATTTGCTTTAAAGAACTGCAAATATAATTTGAAGCCTTAGCATTTCTCTACGAAGCTTTTTTTTTTTTTTTTTCTGGGTAGTATTACAAAGGACAGAAAAGAAAGAAATTAGCTAAACTATTTACTTATTTATTTACTCTATGTTGAACAACAAGTAGCATACACACTTTAGAAGTGCTGACCTTTTCACGCATCATGTCTAAGTGGCAGAAATGCATAAATTATTCACAGGGGCTCTTGTGTACTGTAGTCTATAAAAACTGAATGTCAATAAGGATAGCACCACCACCTCAAAAAAACCCAACCCTACCCCAAAATGAGCCAGCATATGAAAACAAAAAAGGAGGAGGGTGTTATCACAGGAATAATTGTGTGTATCTAGAAGCAAATTACAAAGTTTTCAGATTTATATAAGTAGCCAATTTTCAACCTAAGATCCTGTATTGCTAACATATATGTGGGCTGCTAAATAATAATAATAAAAATAACAAAACCACAGATAGGCTAAATTCCTTCATGAGACAGAGAAAACAAAAATGCCATTCCTGTTCAAGCAACTATTCAGCTGAATAAAATTAGAAGAATTATTCCGCATTTCTATGAAGGCAAAAACCATTCTAGAACCAGGGAACTCAAAACAAGTAATTTGGTTAGGCAAGGCATTTATTTTGAGAATATTCACTCAAAGTGAAAGAAGTTGAACATTTTCCAGTTATCTACTAGTGAGATAAAATAGGATTTGAATGATGTTTGGGAGCCAGATCATATTTAACGTCAAGAATGGTATGTTTTCTGCATAAAAGAAAATAATTTAGGAAGAATAAGGAGAAATTTTAGCTTCTGACAATAAGATTGAGAGTGCCACTCTAACTATTGCTTATTTCAAAAAATGACCCAAAGTCTAAATTAACTTTTAAAATTATTTATTTCTAACTTGAGAAAATAAACTAAAAGGTCTGAGGCCAGAAAAGACATACTGGAGTGTTTTGTTCTGCATCCCCAATTTTAGTGGCATTGGCTCATGAGTCCCGTTCAAAGTCTACTTCGAGCTGCATAAATGCTTTTTGTGTAACTCTCACCTTATCCTCACTATAAGGTTAAACAGAACTACAAGGTAAAAGAGGTTCAAGGCAACTTGCATGGCTTCTATAGGTCATCCCAGAAATCACTCTGTCACAGGATATTACCAAGGACTGCGTGACCTGGATTTCGTACTGTTGTGTCTCTGTGTTAAAACATGACATAGACCGTAGCAGAAATGTGCAGAGGAATTCTTTAGCCTGCTGCAGATAGTCATCTGGTGTTCACTGACTCAGCTGGTTCATCTCTTCAGTGGTTGTTCGGTCGGTGGTTAAGTTCCACAAAACCATGGCAGTGGAGGCCTCCTGTGACCTATACAGATCTGAATAATTACTGCTCCCCAGGCCATAAAGCAAGATAAACTCTGAAGCTGTGGGGAGAGATGGAGCTAAAGAGTATCTGGATTACAGCTTTTCCCATTTGTGATAGCTTCAGTGGTAGGAAAATCAAAAGCACTATTTTGGATCCTGTGTCCAATTCCAGTTATGCACAATGTATTTTAAGTATTTTTTATTATTATTTCTATCAGATATTCTGCTAGCAAATTAATCACATTTGTAACAGTGATAACCAGTGTTAGAGTTTGGTTTTTTTGGAATTACTTTGAAATCAGATTGCAATTTTAGTAAAGTGTTAGCCTCTGCCCTGGACAGATCATAACAGTCTGTGATAGATACCTTGTTAGTTACTAATGGTATTCAAAACTTCAATAAAGCCTAAGAGCCAAGACTCCAAGAAAGGAGTCCTAATGTGGCAGCTAGTTTACAAGATAGTTTACAAAGAGTACACAGACTCTGACTGAGAGGTAAAAAAAGAGACATTTTTCACAATGAGGGTGGTGAAACACTGGTACAGGTTGCCCAGAGAGGTAGTAGGTGCCCTACCCCTGGAAACATTCAAGGTCAGGTTGAGTTGGGGCTCTGAGCAACCAGACCTACTTGAAGATATCCCTGCTTACCTTCCAACCCAAATGGAATGCAGTTCCATGATTCTGTGAACCAAACCACTTTCTAGTTCCTCTCAAAGGTATTTGAGTAATTGCTGTCTCTTACCTGGTGAATTTTAGACCCTAACTGATCAGACTTCATCTTTTCCATACATTTAAAGCAAAAATGCATAGCTTCCTCTAACTGGCTGTCATTGCACAGGTCTATGAAGTATGTATCTAACAGACAGAAAACCAGGAAAATGTCTAGAAGTCTAGGAAGAGATCCTATGTCCAGCAATATATGCTAATAGATAGTCATTTAGATGGGGGGAGAACAGTAACTTCTGATATTTAAGTGCAAAACCATGAGAGTAAAATATCTGTTTCTACAGTTCTATTTCTCACATTGCTATTTTTCTCCAAATTGAAATGTACTATTTTCAGCCTTCTCTAACCCACAAGGTTGTCTCCCAAACCTACTCCTTCATTCCAATAGCTGGCAAAGGAGGAGGAGAAAAAGCTAAGAGACTGAATCCATCAAAAATTGTAACTGGCAGAAAATGGCAGTTAATAAAAATAAAAATCCAACTGAATTGTTGACTTTGTATAAAAATACAAGTCAAATCCTTCTGGGCTTACATTTACACAATTACGCATAACTAGAAGGTTTGCTCACAATTTTTTTTTCTTAAATTCCTTTGTAAAATAGCTGACATTTTTAGAAAAAAGCATTTTGTATTTCCAAAGTATAGGACACACACTGCTAATGGCAGAAGAACGAGGAGCAAACATACTGTTGTTTTATGTTTTGCATCACCTGTTTTCTTATGAGTAAATATCTTGGTTATAACAACTCAAAAACTTTGAGGGAGGATCTAAAGCAAAATTTCAAAATGAATTCTTGTTTTTTAGTGTGAAAGCTAAATCTTCCAAATTTCATATAACTTGTCTCCACTTATCTGAGGTTTTTCCTCCTTACTACCCTCCTTTCCTGGCTATGAACACCTCCTACTGATTTAAGCCTGGTGTTCAACTGTTAGTTCTCAAATTACTGCTGCTTCTTATCTTGATAAAAGTTTTCCCATGCCAAAACATTATTAAAACATTGAACAAATTCTAAGGCCAATGTAAGTTTTAAGAGGATTTTTTGTGAAGCATAATTAGCATTACGTTAAAGCAAACTGTTTGAGGGATAAATTGTTACAGTTTATATCATACTGAAAGACCATAATGAAAGTCTTTAAGATTAAATTCTGCTATTTTTTCCTAAATTCTATTGAAACTGGTAGGAGGTAGAAGCCTGGCAATTTTATTTTTCCATTATCTTCCATGGCAGCAAGCCATCTGCAAAGGAAATGAAACAGATTCAGGCAGAGCAGAGCGCGCTGCTACCGGATATCACCCCATGAAGACATAATACAGAATAAAAGAAGCAGATATTAAATAATTTATCAATGCTATCACATGATGGGTGAGTAGCAGCATTAGGTGTAGACTCAGCTCTCCCTGATTCCTGCCCTAACAACTTCCTGCTCCGTTTTGAGGATGGTAATAATCAAGACTATATTCTAATTTCCCATTTTTAGTTCTAAGAATGACATCATACATAAAGAATAAAATATTAGTAACTCTGTGGCACAAGTACGTGCTTTTCATTCCAGGGTATACTTCCTGGAGCTGACATTTAAAATTAACATATAAATTAATTTAGCTGTGGTTAAGTGAATGCAAATTGATACTTTGGCAACCATTCTGAGAACAATAAATGTGTCATATTCTCTTAGCCAGGAAGATCTACTATATGAGAGCATCCCCAATAAAAAATGTGAACCCAAGCTCCTGACGTTACTGACAAACTCATTTGCCAGTAATACCTCGGCTAATCAACTGAATTGTTTACAGTAACTTATGTAGTTTATGAGTTAGGTACCTGTAGCGATGTGCCATTAAAATTGAGCATTAATTTTATATTGTACTCTTTTGTTTACTCCTCTCTTCAGGGTGCATAAAACATATTATTGTTGTCCTCAAGGCATAAGTCTTAGTCTGCTCTCCTTCATATCAGTTGACCTGGCCATAAATATAAATCTGGGCATACAGGCTAGGCAGTGGAAAACAGATATATTTGAAGGCTCCTCATACCACTTTGCTTTGTGCTACTGGGTAGATGGGTGATCTGAAATATCCTACTCCAGTTGACCTTCCACTCAAGAGTAAGCATTTATTGATTCTGAATTACTGAAGCATTCTCAAAAAAACCGAAAAAAATACTATGCTTTCATCACAAAAGGATTCACAAGTTCTTGTGATTTCCAGAGCTTATTAAAAAACACCAAACAAAAAAATAAAAGACTCAGTGAACACGTATCTGTTGTTCTGCTTACCCATCAATGTGATGTAATTGAAGCTTATCAGGTCATTATTTGTGTCACACACTTTAGACATTGCTGGCTTCATAGGACTTACAAACATTTTTAGAGTTTGGGAATTTCAGACCATTTTATCCTGTAAAATTACAAATACGTGCATGCATGCAATGGTTGAATGGAATGTAGTGACAGAAATTGATAATAAAATACACACAGCTCCTGGTCATGCTTCATAGGTACTTGGGGACTAGTCCTTTTTATACTGCTAAATGGGAGTCACTTTTGCATCAATGCTTCTTATTAAATACTCCACAGCCTTCACCATTCCCTATGTAAGGAAAAGTTTTGCAATGCTGACACTTAAAATGTGTGAAACCGCTTCTGCTAAAACAATGCAACTGGTTAAAATAGTTATTATTTGTTTACATTGTGCTTTTTTTTTTTTCCTTAAGATTTTTAATGCACTCATTACTGGAGACTAGCCACAAAATTTTTCAGAGGAATAACTGCAAGTCGTTTGAGAATAGTTCACATTCATTACACACCAAGCACATAATGCTCATAATCCTGAATAACATAAAAATTAACAGTAAAGCCCTGCAAAGCTATGTAAATTCTGTAGCTATTCAAATTCTAAATCCATGCTGAAAGGGAACTTCATTAAGACAGTTGCATCTTATTTCCAGCTGCAGCTCAATCTTTAAATAACTGTACTAGAAAAAGAATTTGAAGGCGCCAACTTATATAAGTTATTAACGTGAATAAAGGACAACTGCTTTACAGCGTACTACCCCCTGTAAGCCTGGCTCCAAGTTTTCTGATGATTCACAGCGTATCCAGGCAACAAAGTAAATGACAGCTTTTGAATGTATTTCCTGTTCTTTCTTCATCCACATTTATAAACTCTTTTTTTTGTTTTTTTTTTTTCTCTCTGAAGACTGGTTAGCCATTTTGGTAGCAGTTTTAAAAAACTTCCATGTCATCAGTTCAAGACAGAAAGATGTCCACTCAGCCAATCTGTGATGTAATCTAAAGACATACTTGCATGCTTTCCAGCTTTTTGACTGTTTCAGTTAAGAAATGCTTAGACTTGTCCATCTCTCTAACCTCTGACTTAAAGGGGGTTTATAAGAAAGATGAGGACAATGTTTTCAGCAGGGCCTGTTGCGATAAGATAATGGTTGTAAACCAAAAGAGACTAGATTCAGAAAGACAGACAGATGGAAGAAAATTTTTACAATGAGAATGGTGAAACACTGGAACAGGTGGTCCAGTGAGGTGGTAGATGTCCCAGCCCTGGAAACAAAGTTAGGTTGGTTTGGGCTCTGAGCAATCTGATCTAGTTGAAGATTTCCATACTTATTTCAGGGGTGGTTGGACTAGATGACCTTTAAAGGTCACCTCAAACCCAAGCCACTGTATGTTTTTGTGCTATATTACTGTAAACTGATCTTGAGCACAAGTGATCCTGATCTCTTGAGCTCTTCATCAAGGTGTATGATCCACTTTGTTTCTCAAAAATTGTACAAGACAATTCCTCATTATATGACACACAAACTTCTAGTAATTTCCTGCATATACTCAGAAGTTAAAAGAAGTTCAAAGCTGAAATTCATGTGCAAATGCTATGAGAAAGAAATACCAGAACTAAATAGAGGGGAAATAATGAAAAACAATTATGGTTGGACTTGATGATCTAGAGGTCTTTTCCAACCTTAATGCTTCTATACTCTTAAAATTCCACAGAACATCTTAACAGTAGTGAAATTTTTCCGCCAACAAACATTCCACCAAACCCATGCGCTATTCTGTCCTACTTCAAGGACCTTTTTCTTCCCTTCTTCAGTTCAGTTCCCACTGCAGTGACTACTCCTCTAAACTCCCTTTGAAAAGGGGTTAACTCAAACTGAATTGCTGCAGGCAGGCAAAGGTAAACAGAACTTCACTGTTCTTAATTGGCAGAAATTGGAGGCTTTTTACTGCTCAGATCGACATAAACAGTCTTATTTACCTTTTTCATACACATTTTATTGAGTAATGATGCAAGGGGGAAAAGTCTGGTTTTTTTTTTTCATGTCAGCAGACTTTCAGATGGCTTATGCATCTCATTGAACATCATCGTGCTAGGCAGAGTGGGAAGAGTTTTACCTTTGATTAAGGAAAGTTAAGACCTGATAGAGAGGTCTTAAAATGATGGCAGGTCAGCTGAAGAGAATTAAAATGAATGAAAGGAGGAGGAGGAGGAGGAGGAATATATATTTCCAATTTAATCACACTTAATAGATTAATGCATGGGGTTTTAAAAATGTATTTGCTCTTGTATTTTATAACTACTTTTCCTGATATTACCAGTTGTGGATGATATAAATAAATACTCTCATTTGCATTTTACTTTACCTGACCTAAATTAATAGGCATTTTAAGGTAACTGGATAATATCAGGGTACTTTTCATCCAATATCATAGCAAAGAAAAAGATCGAATAACTGAGGACTCTGTCTCACCCCAGTACATTCTTCAAAATAGCCAAATAGCGTTGTAGACTGTTTGCCAACCTAAAAAGGTGTTGCAAACTAGAGGGCTGTTATAACAAAATGAAAAGAGAAAAAAGTATTTTTCAGCAACTGCTGTAAGTGGAGAAACTCTTTGGGAATGTGTGGATGTCTCCCAAGTCACCTGAGCCCAGAGATACAGAAGTCCGGGGAAGGTACATGCCAAGCTCTTTTGCTGCAGCTATATATAGGTAACCAAAAGGTTACTCACAGCAGAAGGACACAGTGACAGAACAACTGAACAAAGAGGTGTAGAAGTGCTGGGCTGCAGACTGCAACAGTTCACTCTTTCAGTGAACATCAGAAGAAGTGGAACAAATTGTGGACATTGAAAGGCCTCTGGATGTGGGGTTGCTGCCATACGTTAAGGCATCCATGTCTTAGACAGAGATCATGGCAGTTGCTTTTTTTTACAGTAGCCTCCTTAAGTTTTCTGTTTAGCTTTACAAGGTTTTAACTTGATCATTATATTTGCTTTTTCTGAGCAGTTTACCTGGGCTTCTAATACAGTATTTTCAAACAGTCTCAAGGGGGCTTGCAGGCTTTTTGGCTTTTGGAGTATTCATTTTAGGGGTATTTTTGCTTAATTGTCTCATTTTTATGTAATTCCCTTTCCTGAAATCAAATCTCTGTATGCAGGATTTATTTGGCTTGTTCTCTCCCATTGCCTAATTTTATTCTGATTGCTGTTACAGAATGCTCTTCAACTAATACCATTTGAATTAGGTCCTTGTGCATTACCCAGGACTAAAGCCCATATGGCAGCTTTTCATGAGAGTGTTAAGATTATTTGTTGTAGGAAACAGTCATTCATTACATACAACAGTCTTATCTCTACCTCTTGTCCTGAGGCAGCAAGGATGTGGTCTGTATACATATAGTGAAAATCTCATGCTATCACAATCTGTCTTAAATTTGTAACATTACCTAAGCAATATCATCCTCCAGATCAAAAATCCCAGTGTTCCATCCTACTACTATTTATTATTATTAGAATATGGGATTTCCACCAAGAATTCCATAGAGCTTGTCTTTTCCCACAATATTTCTATGCTGTTAAACTTTATATTTTCCTGCAGGTACAGTGCCCTCACCTGTACATCTCATTCTGTCATCTTTCAAAGCTGGTACCCTGGCAACACTGTATCCTGTTTATTATCCTTTCAGCAGGTCTCTGAGATGCCTATTGTATCAGGGTTGGTATTTATTGCCAAAAATTCTAGTTTCTCCATCTTATTTTTTAGGTTTCTAGCATTGGTATAGAAGTCAGCATTTGTTACTTTTGCCCTTGGTTCAGTTTACCATGCTAGTCAGCTTCCATTTTAGGCAAACTGACTTGCCTTCCTTATTTCAGTTTATATCCCTTCTGGCCTTTTCAGAGGTGCATTGAATATCATCCAGGTTATCCTGCCAAGTTGAATCAATCTGAACGAGATGTCTCTCCATGCTTGTCAACATTTTCCCAGTTCCTAGTTTAAATAATCCTGTATGACCTTCTTAATTTTCAGAGCCAGCAGTCTGTCTCCACCTTGATTAAAATAAACCCTGTTGTTCCTTTATGCACTTGATTGCTCAAAAGGGTTCCCAGTTTCTAATGTACTGAAATACCTGTTCTTGCTACACCATGGTCTCCTCCATGCACTGCAGCTCTGGATCCTTGCCTGCCTCTCATGGCTCATGTCCTGGAACTAGTAGCATTTTGGAGAATGTTACCATGAAAATCCTGACTTCAGTCTTCTACTGGGCATCTGAAACAGCTATCCATAGCATCACTTGTATGCTGCCCCAAGTCAACAGTACCAGCTTGAATCATAGCTCTTGAACGCTCTTATGCACCCTCACATTTCTCACCATCACCCGCTTCTCGTGACAGGCTGACCACCTGTGGTGAAGGAGCTATTGCACTGGCTAGAGGGATAGTTTCACCTCAGGCATTATATTTTTCATTTTCAGCTTGGCCCCCTCTCTCCACAAGGCTTCTCTATAGGAGCACAAAGTGGTCCTAGTGGCTGGGAATCCAATCTGAAGTGTCCAATAAGGCTGGACTGATGAGCTGAGGCCAAGTGCTGGGCCCTGCACTCGAATATTGGGTTCAGTTTTGGATCCCTCACTACAAGAAAGACATTGAGGTGCTGGAGCGTGTCCAGAGAAGGTCAGCAAAGCTGGTGAAGGGTCTAGTGCACAAGTCTCATGAGGAGCAGCTGAGGGAACTAGGGTTGTTTAAGATGGAGAAAAGGAGACTCAAGGGAGACCTTCTTGCACTCTACAACTACCTGAAAGCAGGTTTTAGTGAGGTGGGGGTCAGTCTGTTCTCCCATGTAATAAGTGATAGGATAAGAGGAAATGGCCTGAGGTTGTGCCAGAGAAGGTCTAGATTGGATATTAGGGAAAATTTCTTCACTGAAAGGGTTGTTAAGCCCTGGAACAGGCTGCCCAGGAAAATGGTGGCACCAGCATCCCTGGAGGTATTTAAAAGACATGGAGATGTGGTGCTTAGGGATATGGTTTAATGGGGACTTGGCAGTGCTAGGTTAATGGGTGGATTTGATCATGTTAAAAGTCTCTTCCAACCAAAACAATTCTATGATTTTAAGTAGGTGTCATCTCTGTACCTCTCCTTTTCTTTTAATTGTCAGATTTCAGCAGCTCTTTAAAGAACAGACCCAATCTCCCCAAACCAATAGCTCCTTGCACACCATGCACACATATAGAGCCAGTGCCATTGGTAGTTAATTCTCCTCTTCTACTAGTTCATCATTATTAAGCTAACTAGCAACAAGTGAGATATACACAAGAACGTGGGGGGTGGAGAAGGGTGTATTAGGAGTCATTTAATAAATATGAAATGAGCACCAGCAATCCATGCTGGTGATGTGGCAGCCAGTAATTTCAATTATCATCATATTATAGACTAACTGAAGCTTTAGATAAATGAGGGAAGTAATTACTGGAAAAATATATGTAAGGGGAAAAAAAGTAAGGAAGAGATAAAACAATTTAACAAAGGGTGAACTGCAATACTTGTTCACATCATTAAATACGGGTATTTATACTAAAAATTACTTGGTTCCAAGCAGACTGAGTTTATGCAAAATAGAAATTATAGGTGCTCAAAAGTACAATCTGTTCTGAATTCTTATTGTGTTCAAAGGACACAATAAGTGGACAGCTATGGGCTGTGAAATCTGTTTTATCCATGCACCAAAGAGTGAATGATCTTGGCCTTTCTTTTTTTCTATACAGAATATCCTAACAGAACTAACTGACAAAATTAATTACAGCATTTAATTTATAGTACTTGGGTACCACGCCTAATATACTGTACCTACTGCACTACACCAGGATGACAGTTTAATAGCTAGAGGAACTTTAATTGTTAATATAGGGATACGGGTAGAATCAGATAGGAGAGTTTTACAGTACAGAGGAAGTTATTACAAAAACACCCAGACTTTTATTAGATCAAAAGTTAAAATCTAAAAGTCCACCCCATTTTTAATTCATAGGAACTTTCAAATTTCATTAGATGCAAATATTTCATTTTCAGCTTTCTAATAAACATTACTTAGCTTTTAACTGTTTTAACTATAACTTAAATATTAAAAGGAAGACAAATAAGGAGAAAGTGTTTTGTACATGTCAACTTCATTCACATCATTTAGAAATGTATTTCCACCCTTTTTGAGATTCAACTTTATTTAAGCCATCTTTTACCAAAATAGGGATTCCATCAGGAATTTAATTTAAAACTTTTCATGCATAGCTAGACAGGAGACTAGCTGTTTGACTTAGTTAAATAAAGCATAGGAGTCAAGTAGTTTAGTAATCTCAGTTCTATTCCTGGCATGCCAAATTTAATTATTTAGCTGTTTATTTTCCCTCAAGTAGACAAGGCATACTTCGCATACGTTGACTACTAGAATGAAAACAGTTATGGCCAAATTCTTTATGAACTCAGTACTCAGTCTTGAAGAATTATTCTCTAGTGAACAGTGTTTTGAAAATAGAAACTCTCTCAAATTTCTTACTCAACATTTAGCTGTGAATACATTGTAATTCTTTGTTAAATCAATTGCTGTCCACTGAACCTTTATGATGAAAGATATTTTCATACCAAAAAAGAAAAAATCCTTACTGTGTTTTATTATAGAGAAGAAACATCTAAGTCTACAAGCTGATCTTAATTACCATGCAAACCTACAACGGTGAAAATGAAGCTGACTCCACCAGCCCATACTACAGGGATACAAAGGTGAATCAGCTCCTCAAGAAGGGACTTTTCTGGTTTTGGGTACAAGAGATAAATGAGGAGCAAGTTCAAAGAAGCTTGGTTTAGAACACAGAAGGCTGAGGAAGGAAACAGAATGAATTAATAACAAATAAAAGTATGGTGAAGAGAAAGGCAGAGTAAGAATCCTAGTCTACCACCAACTACTAGAGCACTCTGCTTTCCTGAATGTCCACAATAAACAGTCTGAATGACTTTTCAACCTAGTGTTCTTACCATCTTGACATCTCTATGTCTCTATGGCTGTTGTTTAATCAGGTGATATGAAACCTTTCCAATAGTCATATTACACTGTAAACTTCAACTACTTTAGCCATCTACTGGTGTCATAAAGACTACACGATTCTCCGTACCTGTACAAACTAGAGCTTGTATAGCTTAGCTATTGCTGAGAGTACTTCAATACTGGTCACAAAATAATAATAATGTTATTTCAATGTGATAGAATTTATACTAACTGCAGACAGAGTATCTAATAAGATCAAAGATTCACAACAGACTTTGTCTTTTCTGAAGAGAAAGTGTATTTCAGGTGGTAAAGTCAATGCTAAAGCCTCTCAATGAGTTTTTTCCTGATATTAGAGACAGCAGGTGAAAAAGAGACTATACAAAAAAGAATCTCTTCCTTCTGGGAGTGGGATCATACTAGTTCACTGCCTTCTTAAAAATTGCCTTCAGAAAATTTGTCCCATTCCTAGCAACATTCTGCAGTTTCCCACCACAGCAAAACTTGATGTGGCAGACCTTGAAATTACAGCCTGTTTCTCACTAGATAGATCAGATGTCAACCAGCATAAGTAATGCCCATGACTACCCTGCAGTGACTACTTATTTGAGAGTAAATTGTGATTTACAGTATCAAATTCTTTAAAAAAACAACTCTGTAGAACTGTTGTTCTGCATTTCTCGCATCTATCAAATTCAACAAAAGTTTTGATAGTCAGATTGATCTATGCTCTCCTTAAGAAGTCACTCCAAGCCTCAAGGAAAACCCGTTTGTTAGAAAATATCACTTGTAAAAGTGTAGTGTTCAAGTTATGTGCTCATATGCTTTTCAAAATAAGATAGGTAGGAGTGATGTGAATGTTTCTGTGGGTTCAGCTAAAGCTTCACATTTCAAAGCTTAATCTTTTGTTCACATTGCCATAATCAAAAGTATATTGACAAAGAAATCACTGTATGTTTCTTGGCAGAAGAGTTTGGCTATTGTATGAATTCTGCTTCCATACTGTGTAAGCTATGGATCACTTATTTCTCTTCAACTTCTGTGCTTTTTTTTCCCCCTTAACACCTTTTCTGCATGAGTTTTCTTTTAGAAATGACATGCAGTTATCTGTGGAGTAACAGTCTCTGAATTCAGTATAGGAAGGAAGAAGTTTGAGAACCCGTATTTTGTTCCTGCAGAGTTCTGAACAAATAAGTATCTTAAGTTTTCACCTGAAGTTGTATAAGTGATATTTATCACAGAATTGTGAGAAAGGAGTCACATATATTTTAATGCAATTTTCTTTAGCTGGAGAACTGCCATTCCACAGTAGAAAAAATTTAAAATGCAGCTGAGGACCTTGCAGAACTGATTTGGATTGTTTCAACTTGACCATCTCAAAACACTGAAACACTTCTTACTTCCTGCACTCCATGAGGGCCACTTCCATGACCTATATCAGCATCCTAATACAATTCAGAACACTTGCTTTATACTTAAGAAAACATTTATTCTCTTTGCATTTGGCCTAATCAGATCTGTTTTCCAAATAAGCCATCGCCAAGTCTTTTAAGTATGAAAAATTCCAGGCCTACAAGGTAATTTTCAGAAGACCATAGACAATTGGAAAAAGAAAAGAGGGCTGGAGAGAAGAAAATAATTACAAACTTGCAAGAATTATGGTCATTTTAGTCTAAATAACAAGGAAAAGGTATCGAGCAAAGCTACACATCCCTCCATCTCCCTGGAATGCCTGAATTTAAATTGCCGTGCATGCATAAGAGACACACTATGCAGTTTAATACTTGCAGGTCAAAGTTCTTCAGAAAATACATTCCCATCTCATAAAGTAATTCTAGAGAAACCAAGTCTTAAAATTCGCTTTAAAAAATCGTCTACATTTATCCCATATCTGGGGCTAAACTATAGCAGTCGCTCTGTCACCCGATGACCCCTCCCAGCAGAGAATGAGGATTGGGAAAAGGAGAAGAGACGTGCAGGTTGAAATTAAAATGGATTTAATGAAACAGCTAAACTAATTCTAGTACAAATATACATGATACAAAGTTATACTCAGCCCAGCGAATGTACGGTGATCACAATAAATGGGAAGGCAGTCCTCAGGAGCAGGATGATAAGTGAGCCCCTTCAGGATGGTGACAAGTAGTAGAAGAAGGAAACTTCCCCCTTGGCAATAAGCTTGGCATTTATGGTACGGGATACACCTGCAGCCAACTCAGATCAGCTGCCCTGGCTGACTTGAAACTGCTAATGGCCTGAAGGCCATTGCTGGCCTGGGAAGCTATCCCAGCTAAACCAGGACAATGTGAAAACCACCAAAAAACTTCCCTTCTTCATCTCCGTCAACGGCAAATGATCCTTTTCCTTTGCTGTTTATTTGTCAAGATATGCTACTATGGAATAACTGAACTGGAGGGGGATGGTGTCCTTGGATGTCTACCAATGAATCTGAGGAAATAATCTTCCAGTTTACTTCCTGGCTACATTTTTTTTCAGCAAGCTTCCGATTTCATTGCCCTTCTGCAGTAGTTCCTAGAGAATTTGATCATTATGAGAATTTCCTTTCACTGACAATTTGATTGAGTTACAATCAAGCTATAGTAACCATTAAAAATCCTGCTGCTTCCTCTTCTCACTAGGAAAAGCTGGGATCTGTTTGTTTATTGACATATGCCATGTTTTGTGTACGGCAGGGTTCTCACGAAGTCCTTCGTATCCAATTCAGAAGATTTCAGCAGACGCACAATGTGATTAATCACAAAACCAAATTCAACAGTGTAAGATACACTCTGAACTATTTTTGACCTACCATAGGCCTTGCATGCCTTCCCACACCAGGGAAATGTAAAAAGTACAGTTCTTTCCACTAAAACTGTAGAAATTATTGTCAGATAGTGTTAAGAGGGTTAAAATACCTTAAGTTTCGAATGGTAAGAAATCAAACACAAGGTCAAACAACTGGGAAACCAAACAGCTCATGTCCCGCAGTTACCTTGTGGCTTCTGCAGGATAGCAGATAGTGATCCAAGCCGGCATCACAGACGCTACAGAAATGTGGAGCATGTTTCTCTGACAAGCTCACACAGAGACTGACATGCTGTATGTTCTGGGATGTGATTAAGTTACCAGTCTCGCTGAGAATTTTGGTTTACATAAAAAAAAAGGATAATCGAGCCTGTAGACTCATGGTCTATGATGTGTTGGGAGGACAAATCTCATTTGTTTTGTGTCTGCAGGACATGCTGAATGCTTGCAAATGGCATCTGTAAGGCCTTCATGGCCACTTTTTTGTCAAAGAGAGTGGAATCCAGTCTGCAGAATGCAGCTTAAATTTCACTGATATAAGCTTGGAGCAGCAGAGTCTATATCCCTGAGGATGTTTCCTTTTTTTTACTTACAGCTTTATGACTCATCACCTTCCTTGATCCGTTCCCTTTCTGAAAAGGTTTGCTGCTGCAGGGCAGTGACTACAACTGGCTTACCCTCTCTGTACCACTGTCTTCCTGCTCTTACCATTACTTGCATTTAATTTCATACTCCAGTTCAGAACTGTATTAGACATAGCTGTATTCACAAACCCAAAACATTAGAGTCAGTGTATCAGAGATAATTTAAGATAAAAAGGAGAGTTATACAACTTTGCATCAACCAGTCAATTCACAAAACAGTTCATGTGGCAAATGATTTAACAGTTCCTCCATTCAGAGCTTTGTTGCACTTAAGATCACATACTGCCAGTCAACAGGCATCTAACCCAAATGTTGTGTGGTTCTCTTTGAAGTGGTTCACGGTTGTATTTTTTAACCGTTACCATGTCAGTACCACTGATAGGTTTAATGAATCATCTATGGAGATATACCTTGTTTACTCACACTCTGTCTACAGTATATGAGCACATTTTGTATCGTATACAGATATTTGTTTACAAGCACAATTCTTCAACCTCCTTTCCCCCCATTCCTACCTATATTATTCAGCTCTGTTTACCAAATCAGGAGGACAAAAATGCTGCTGCTGTTGCATGGAATCATGCACCTTTCAAATCTTAAGGAAGGTTTGTGCATAATAAGTTATTAAGTATTTACTGTTAACCACAAAACAACATAAAAGCAATTACAGGCTTGATAAAATATTACAGGCTTGATATTGATTCATACAAAGTTCCTCTTTATATGTGCAGGTAGTAGCTAGTCCTCTAAGAACCCAGTTCTACATCCATTAGTAATGATAAATATGCTACCACCTTATGGTTACTGCCTGCAAGGTTCAGCTGTGAGAGTATGCCTTTGCTGAAGAGTTAACTTATAGCCAGGAGCATAAAAGAACTTCTGACTTGAACTCAACAGATTTTAAGTCTGTATTAGCTAACCCAGTGAGACACAGGAGTTACAGTCCAGCTTCTATTTTAATGGGGTCTTAACCTTCCTTTTCAGGGAGATTCCAGCTAGTCAATTTATAGCTTCATAATCCTTTAGGGTTACGTCTATATCTACATGTTCACTTTTGCAGCACTGGATGCCACAAATTACCATATACACTACAAGGACAAGCAAAACAATTAGAAATCACAGGATTTCTAGTGTGTTTACAACACTGGCTTGAATGCTGCAGTCATAGAAGTTTGAATATGACAAGTGGTGATGATTTCAGCCTACAGAAGGCTTCTTCATTGCTCTTTCAGAGTCAGGTATCAGATTAAGATCTGCAACACAAATTTGACATCTTATCTGTTTAAAAATTAATTACGTTGTCACTGGGAATCTATAAAAATATTTGGTATACTCTGAGATATTTTGGGGGATTAAGAGTCTCCTAAGTACTTCAGAATGGCCCAAGAAGAAAATAAGCACAAAAGTTAAAGAATCTTATGAGTAATAATGCATGATACCAAAGTAATGGTCATGCAAATGCTTTAAAAGTATTCCTAAAAATTTAAAAAACCTCTAATCCACACTTCACAAACTCTAATCCACTTCAAGATTTGTAAATTGGGACAGAGGTTAAAAAAAAAAAAAGAAAAATCCAATATTCCACTGGGAGTTTTACCTCCCAAGAAGAAGACATGATTAATAACACTACTTGCAGTTGATTTTAAGTATATATAGTGTGTTTAATCTGCTCAGTCAGATTAATTTGACAACCTGTTATTTATGGCCATTTATGCTGGCTAGAATTACAGTGCTACTTTAGGTTCAGATTCTGTGTGCAGCATCCTGTGAAGATCAAACCTGCTGGGCTTCCCCTTGAACCACTTTGTTCAGGTCCGTAACTTTCTGGCTAGATATATCTCAAAAAAGCTTTGTTGTAACATGGATATCTGATCAAGTATATCTGCCTTCACTCTTCCAAGCTGCAAGAATTAGGGAAAAAAGCTTTCCATGAGTATTTTCACTTTTTCTAAACATTTTTTTCTTCTGCCACCTGTCAGAATTCTCCCCATTTCATGATTTAACTTCAGACATCCTCACTGGATCCGAAGAGTGGGGGCACTAAGAAACCGGGAGACCTCACTAGTCATGGTGGTAAACATGTAAAAGAGGCTGTTCTACTTACTTTTTAAATCAAACTGACAGCTGATTATCCTTTTTTTTTTTTTTTTCTAAATCTTCCTATTGCATTTCAATATAACATTTAAATGACTAAAGAAAAATATTAATATATGGTTTACACAAAAAGAATTCTAGAAACAGAAATTTCTTTCCCCTATTTCCTTTTCTATATTTGCCAGAATGCTTCCAGTTACTTCTGCTTAATTTCAAAGGGAAACTAGTAAAAGTTCATAACTGACATAAGATCATGACTTGTATAAAAATGTATATTTATGAAAGATTTAAATAGAATTTTGCTAAGTTTCTGCTTAGTTTCAGCTTTCAAGATTGTAATGTAATCATACTCGGACTGCAAAGTAGTACTGCTCTCTGCTGGTTGTTATAAAATTAAATTGTTACTTGGCAGTTGCATAGAAGTTCCTCAATGTATTTCCTTGATTCATCTTTAAATTTTGCTTTTATTTGGATTAAGAGAGATAAAGGGATGTTTATTCAGCTAGAAAGCTAAAACAGATCTTCTTGCCCCTCTCATAAATGAGCAATTCTCAGATAAGGCATTCTTAGCAAAGCATCACATTTGCAGAATTTTACATTTGAAAATCACTCAGCCTTTGACCTTTCTTACATAACCGGTATCTGTATTCTCCTCTCTAATAACTTGTCTGAGTCTTCTGCTTCTTTTTTAACTTTGTCTCACTTTTGTTAATTATTTGCTCATTATGCAACCTTCTTCTAATTAGGGAAATCGAGATGGCATGAGCCCAGCTGAACACTGCATTGATAGTTCTAATCAGCAGTGTCTCCACACAAAGAAATTACCTGGACCTTAGGAAAGGAAAAGCCAGAGCCTTTACTTTCCTTGCTGTGAGTAGTATACATCAGGCTCCAACTTTTCCAGTTACAGACCTTCCTGAGAAGTGAGGAGACTTCCTCCATGTTTTTACGATAACAGGAGATGAAGTTCCTTGTCAGTCACCCACCACCTCATCCAGAGGGCATTTAGAGACCCGAGGTCAATAATCATTGCAGCAACATCGGCTCTGGGCATTTGAGAGCCTTGAGTCAGGCTCCTGGGGCCCATAATTTTAAGAAGTAATGACTTAGAAAGCGGAACACTACTTGTTTTTCAGATTTGTTTTTAGACTCTACAACCACAGACAGGTAACATATTTGCACACTGATTTGCTTTTCTGTCATTTATTCTTTTTGGAAACATATCAGATCTTATTTTATTCCAATATGTGCAATACTATGAATCATTAGAGTTGGTCAAACTTGGGCAATTTCCCAATCTAAATTAAGAGGACTTTGAAAATTGACAAGGACTGTGCCATGTGAAAAGAGCAGGAGCAACTCTACCCTAGCAAGCGACAATGAAGGAAGCCTAAGCCCCATCTGTTAGTAGCTCTAAATGCAGGCTGGGAGTGGGTTTCTTTTCTCTGTGAGATGCACTGAGGCTGTGTTAACTTTCCAAGCTCAAGATCTGCAGGAACTTAAGGAGGACAATGCAATGCTATTACATTAACACAGCACTCTTTGCCACTTTTTATTTTGCCAGAAATAAAATTAAATTGTTATTTAGTCACTGTAAGGGAAGCAAAATATGATTTTAATCTCTGACGGAAAGGGAAAAGAATCAAAAAACTAACAGCCCTTTCATTCTAGTGCAATTTTATTTCAATATCTCTAAACCAAACTGAAAAAAATTAATTGGTATGCACTAAATTATGTATGGAGGGTGAGATTCTCAAAGGCACAAAGGACAGTCAGATGTCTAATTCCATTTATGCCTTTATAAATAATTATCATCAATGCTGAAAGTAAAGCTCTGATATGTGATGAACATAATCCCAAGTCTTTCTGTATTTTTAAGCAAGTAAAACATTGTCATCTTCCATGCAGAAGAATTCCCTGAGCAGGCAAAGCAAACAAGCAAGCAAAGAACCCAACAACCCCTCTCGTCCCAGAGTCCCTAGGAAAGGCATGCAATGACTTCTTAAAAATCCTTTGTTTTTTCCCAAAATTGCAAACACAGCAACTGCCAATAGCTTTGAGACAGGAATGTTGTGACTCATGCTATTCCTTCTACCAAACGTGGTATTTCACTGCCCCTGCCAGGTCACTATTCAGTTGTTTGGCTTTACCTTCTATTCCTTGGCTAAATTTTGGTAGTAAGCTCTTTAGGATGGAAAATAATCGTAGTACATGTGTACATGATACCTAGAATGACATGTCCTATTCTTAGATTTAGGTTGCCATGTGGTGTTAGACTATTTAAACCATTTAAACCACTTAACTAGTCTCTGACAAACCAGTAAATTATTTGAATGTGCATCCAATGTAAGATTTATTCCCTTTCTCTTAATTTTTAATTAATTTCTAATCATGAAAATAGCTCAATTAAATAGGTACTTTCTCACATCAAAGAGAAGGAAAAGCTTTGCCATGCCAAATGCTCATTCCGGTGCTTGGGAAATCAGATCGTTTTCTTCCGAGAATGTAGAACAATGGAGTTCTGAATTCCTTATAAGTTTTAAATAAAATGTAGGAAAAAGCTGTTAATGCAAAATGAATGTAAGCAGGCCTAATGTTCATTGTAAGTTCCCACATTTCCTTCATCTTCATTTTCTCACCCACCTGTTTTTCTTTTTTCTTTTCCCTCCAGATCAATTCAACTGTTATCATGCCTCAGAGGAAAAAGCCTTGCACAAAAATATGCTTCACCTTAGGAGATCAAAGCTGGTTTAAAGCTGTTTTTTTCAAGCCTCTTTTAATCTTAGTGGCATCAAGCTCATTAGAAACAACAACAAAAAAAACAAGAAAGAGAGAGATTTAAGTAGGATCAGTAAATTAAAAAGAAGCTTTGATATCTAGTAGAAATTAGTGAGAGAAAAAATATTCGTGTTATAAAATGGAACCTGGAAAACAGGTTATGCAAGAGGGATGGAAATCCGATTTTTAGTGTCTCACATCATCAGTACAAAACTGTTAGAGGGCACATTCTATCTGTTAGAGGGTAAATAATGGGGAAACTTGTCATGTAAGGAACAGCTCAACTGAGCAAGAACATAACCCTAATAAAGCAGGTTTAATGAAATATTTATGGAAATGGAAACATGTTAGCTACCTATTTGTCCAGTTGTTATGTATCATATAAAAGAACAACACATTGTAAATAGCATGCTATTAACTACTGTGAAACAGCATAACATAAATGTCACGCTGATCTCAACAAGAATGTGTGTGAAGTATATAAACAAAAGCATAATCACCTTACTTCCCTTTCCAGTTCAATTTGGTTGACTTAAAATCTTCAGCATTTAGAAGTTAATACACTGATTACAATCTTCATTTCATGAGAAGAATGGGTTAGTTTCCTTTTCCATTTCCATTAAAACTGTTGTCATGAGAACAAATCAATTCTGTACCATTTTCAGTTTGCCTCATTCTCTCTCAAAAGATTGAGACTTCTGAATTTTAAAGCTCTGGAGTACCTCTGAAAGACAACACTTTGCTGGACACTTTGGCCTTTTAAATAATCTCTCTTTTTGCTACTTTTCCCTTCCAATCTTTGTCACCAGCTGTGGGAGTGAGGTGACTGACATTTGTCTCTACAGCTTTCTTCATTGGAAAAGACAGAGTGGACCGTCAGCTCACCCCTACCTGGTGAAGACTGCAGCTGGGATGAGACCAGGGCCTGAGACTCAGCCCATCCGGGGCCAGCCACTGTTACCGTTCAGAAGAGACACCAAAAGAGACTGACAGGGATATTGGCTGCCTGGACTGACAGACAGATGCATTACCCAGTGCTTCGCTTCCCCATTTTTGTTTGTTTTGAAGAGGAGTTCTTGTAAAACTGTTGAGTGAAATACTGTTTCTGAATCAGTTCAAAACTTAAAGGGGTGAAGTTTTTAATCACAACAATTTAATTTCAATTTCTTGAATTGTAATTCATCTCACATGGTAAGGTGTATTTCCATTTAGTAAAGAAAGCACAGTTCTTCTTCCAGTTACAATTCTGGATACATAAAGTATATTTTTTATCCTTCCAACATGAATTTGAAAAAGCTGCTTATGGAGCTGCCTGTAGTACTAGACCTTTGCCACCAGCTATGGAAGATAGCTGTCCTTTTGCATAGCAAGGAGAATATTCTACTCTACTGCCTACAGCTTCATTTCCATTTGGTTTATGGATGCCTTTAGAGATGTTGCTTTTAGCCTGCAAAATATTAAATTAGACCTTTATTACTGCTTCCCTTCCATGCAACTTTCATCAACTGAAATGATCTGAAGCTGTTGATGCGAAGTGGAAACATTTTTATTTCCAATCCCTGCCCTTCCTGCTCACACAAACCATGCACATATGAAAGATTGAACAGGAGAGTGCTGCCAGTTAAGCTTTCTCCATGAAAGGGAGGCAGTCTGCAATTAATTTTTCTACTCTGATCATTAGAGCGTGGATGTGTTGAATGTCAGAGCAAATTTCAAAAGCTGATAATTCTTCTACGCTGAGGAAAGGGTAATGTGGAAGAGGGGATGAGAAAGTGGAGTTTTAGTGTTGCCACAGTACTGCCACTAAAACTGACTTATATTACTTAAAAAGGAAGATAAGTTTATTAGATATAATTGCAATATGAGTCCAAGTGCTGAAATCTTAAATACAGTTTTTACAACTGATACCATTCTGACAATAGCCAATTTTTGTTTGCATAGTGGCAGTGTGCTATGTATCTTAATAGAATGTTAAGATGAGATCTGATCATTCTGATTATATAATATGACCACCTACAGAGTGTGAACCAGATAAATTTGTTTATTTGGACTAAATCCTTCATTTTTTATCATTTATTATTATAAGATAGTAGTTAATGCCAGTGAAACAGCCTGGGCTGCTTAAGTCTGTGGTTTTTCTCTTTTTTTGAGCTTAGAATTGCTGAATTTAGAATTGCTGAATTTGCATCTAATGTATTCTACGGCTGTATACCCTACAGCAATCACTGATGTAAAGCCACTGCAAAGTAGCAATTCAGACACTGAATCTCCAGTCTCAGAAAAATAACCCTGAATGAAAATACTTTAACAGTACTTTTGCTTGGATAATGACTGCCTGAAGTTAGACTATAACTTTACATGAAGGTTTTCACTGAGATTTTGTCCCCCACAGAGGACTGATAATTAGAAAACAACACATGAATTGATGTACACAGGGGATTGTCCATCAGTGAACCAAAAAGAGAAGTTCCTGAAGTTTTCTCTAGCTGCACACTTATTTAACCTGCCTTTTGATTTATAGACAGGAAAATCCTTACCGAAAACAAACACCAAAATGCCACCACTTTTTAAATGTTTTGGGGGTGATATTACATTCAAAAATAACATTTAATCACTACAACTTTGATTTGATTTAGTCCAAGTTTTGAAGCTTGCATCTTAATTAGATATGCTTTAGCCTTGAAGCAAATGTGCCATTTATTTCTGTATAGTGAATGTCCTTCTGTTGCTATGGAAACCAGATGTTTGATAATTAAACTTCTGCTGTAAATAGTCGTGCACTGTCATGTAAAAGACTACTCTAGCAGTTGCTATCCAGCCAAATAGTCAAGTTTTTTGTTTATTGAAAAATTGGAAGTAAATTCAGTGAAATACCTGTCTCTGAAATTAACTTTAAAAAGCAATCACTTTGCTAGGGTATTTTAAATAATATTAGGAAAGCATTGCTGGATTTTTTGGCTATTCTGAACATCAGAACCTATCATTGCCATCCTTCTTTCAGTTCTATTTGCCTATCATCTTCCCCTCATGGAGAAATGAACAACAAAGAAGGAAATGTAAAAGTCATCAGTTCCAGCCAAACCAAGGAGGGCCTGCCTGGTCCAGAGCTCAGAAGATATTTTTAACTCATACTGGTAATGCGGAGCAAAAATTGTGTATTGACTAACCCTAGTGAATTTTCCTTTTTACATCCCGTGAGTGATCTCTCACATATTTCAGGGCATATGATTTTAAGGGGCTCAGCAGTCAGTAGCTAAATACGGTAGAGGTAGGAGGGAGACTGGCAAAGGGATGAGTCTTGAAATGAAATGTGGAAAACTGGAGAGAAAGACCACTGCGCAGCATGAGCAGAACTGGTCAGTGTCTGTGGAGGAAGGACAATCAGAACACTCTGAGGATCATGTAGGAAAAGGCCTGGATAAGAAATAGAAGAGGAATTGGTGGTGTTTATCTGGCCATGCATTTCCATGCCTAAAGAACCTGTAAATAATATAATGATACAAGGATTTGGATTTCATGCTTTTTGTCTCAATAACAAAAAAAGTTCCCTGTTGAGAAACAAGGAGACTGTCTATGAGAAACCAGACTAACACCGGTCTATATCTCAACATGATTTATAACTATTAATTGCTTGACCAATGTAGTGAGATATTAAAATAACCTGTGATAATATTGTTTTTACATTGAAAAGAAGCAAGATCAAATGCGTTTTCAGCTTTTCACTAATTATTTAAATTCTAATCAATTTTTTCTTCTATGACATTGTTCACAAAAACAGTTGTTTCCTGGAGTAATAGTCTTGCTTAATCCATATACTCACAACTTTCATGATCACTCAAGGAAGTTACTAACCTCCTTATAGTAAAAATGTTTTTGGGTTTGAGTTTTATGCTTTAAGTCACTTATGAAGGCATACAACACAATAATGTCATTGTACAATAAAAGTAGCCTATTTCAGATTTTTATTGCTAGTTTAAATTGGTGTGCCTGAGAGCAATTCTGCTGTTAGCACACACAAAATGAAACTTGTACAGCAAGAAAACTTGTTACCTGCTGAGATGTGCGATGTCAAGTAATCTGTAATTATGAAAATAGCTTTATTCTATTTACACAATCACCTCTTTTTCCTCCAAACAGCAGAAGAGGTGTTGTTTGAAGGAAAGCATCTTCATAAATCTATAAATACAGCATATGCTTTATATCTCTAACTTGCTCTATCCTTTCTCCTGTCTCATACCCACTTCCTTACTTTCTTCTTCTCCCATCAAATGTATTATGTTTGGATTTTTAAACATTTTAAAGGTAAATTATAAAGACTGTACAAGAACAGAGAACTAAAAAGTAATTTGAAATTTTAGAAGATACACTATGGGCACTATCACTAATTATCTATTTTAGTTTTCTTCTTTTCAAATACCTTGCCTCCACCTTAAAAAAATTCCCTTTTGGAGACAATTCAATTACCTTTTTTTGGCAGGCAACAGCATGAGACTGTTATGTGTAACATTTGGCTCAGAACAGAAGGCATGGAGCATAACTCCGACTCTGTAGCTTCATTATGAATTTCCCAAGAATTCCACCTTGAGGTATTGTGAACTTGAAGACCAGTAAGACTGCATAGAGATTGATACGTTTGAATACATGCATGTTACATTTCACATCAGACACCATGCAGGGCATCAGAAAAGATGAATCAAAGCATATGCACTCAGAATGAAAAGACTGAATTTCTCAGTGGGAATCCTACATACATTATTTCACAAACCTCTGAAGGCTGCAGTTCCTTTACTTCTAGCAACTGGACCGTTAGTAGCAGCTCAGTTTTGTGACATTGGCTACACAAGGTCATTTTTTTTCATGACAGAAGTACGTATTTTCTAACCTCAAAGCAAACTTGTTCTCTCCAGCCTTGTCTCTAGGTTTAGCAAATGACTGTATTTGATTCAGAATACTTCTCCTTTCGAGAGGACATTTTTTGGACAATATCTTGTTTTGTTTGGGCACTGGGCTGCACAGCGTACAAGACAACAGTGGTCTAAGTACAAGGCCATTTATACCTGTAAAACCCCTGAAAGCTTTCCCTATCACCAGACACATTTGAAATAAATACAAGCTATTTCCTAAAGCTATCCTCAATACAGAGTAAAACCCGACAGTAGATAAAAAGGGAAAACTGAGAAACGTGCTTTTCCAGAGAATACAATAGCAGATGGAACCTGACTAGTCACCTCGCTAAACTTTAGAAGTCATGGAAAAGTAATCTCTGAACATAAAGTAAAATTGAACTCCTCACAAAGAAGGCAAATAGAAGGGGATGTAATATGAGCAAATTGCAAATCAGAAGGGAAAGCAGATCAATGAATCCCATCTACTCAATAAAGTATAAAGAAAGGAAAGCATTCACTGCTATTTAATGCTACAGTCTGTAAAGAACAGCAATTATAGTAGCCTGCTTCTCTCCACTCAATCACACAGATCTTACTGTAGGAAAGTCATTTATTTCCCTCCCCACTACCACCATACAGTCCATGTGGAAAAAACAAAAGGCTCATTATTTTCAACTGAAATTGTAAAACAAAACACTTAATAGAATTTAACCAACTGAAAAAACCCAATCATTCTCACTCTAAGAGCAAAATGAAAAATTAGATTTCCAGACACAGAAGTTCACAGACACTTGTAGAATAACAATACATCAGTAACTGTATTTAGAGGTGGTACTATTTTTGCCCTATATAGTAAAGTATTAGTCTTTCGTGGAGGGACTGCCCACATCAAATGCATACGTATGAGATTGGTTGCAGCTTTTATGTTCAAGCCTAGCTCTGCATGACAGGTGCTTAGCTGGAGAACCAGGTGAGAAACCCACAGGTCTCTCATAGGATGCAGCACCTTCCAGTGCTGGAAGATTTCTGAGGAATACCCTACTTCTGCCTCTGACTGGCAGCTTTGGCTTTCTGGATGGCTCTGTTCTCAACACTTGGCTGGCAGTGTCAGAGAAGGAACCCAAAGCTTTTACGTGCCCATTCCACCTCCACCAATTCTGTGTCAGTACGTGTCTAGAAGCTGCATCCCTAGTGCTTGTAGTCTGTGTGTGGGACTGACTAAAGCAATTGATTATTACATTCAACATGGGCGTGTTTCTGAGGTAATGTCTTCCAAGAACAGCCTTGGACCATCTTCAAATATAGCTCCAATAACAGCATGACATTTGAAAGTTCAGAAGTTCAAGAGCTGGGAACTGCTGCTGGTAAAGTGGATAAAGAATCTCCAAAAGCCTTTTGTAGCACACTGCAAGCTGCAGCATATTTCACAGGATCCATGGAAGGCACTGCTATTCAGCAGTACCGTAGGCCCCAAAAGAATCTCATTGGGAAAGTTTCCAGGAAATGCAAAGAGAAAAAACCTTCTCTTTCTAGTAACAAACGAACCACTTGCATTTAATGCAGCTCAATGATAACAAAATATACACTGAAACAGTCTGAAGGCTGTAACAAGTAGGAGGTGTCAGAGAGCTGCAGCTCCAGCAGCTTCTCAGGGAAAGGGAACATCCCCTGACGCTGTGTCCTCACTGATATGGGTGTTGTCCAACAGCGCCCAAAAAAGAAGAGTCAAACAGATCTGGAGATGGTCACTAGGAGGTCCAGGCACGAGTGCAGCTCATGGCTAAAGCAGAGATGCCCCACAGGACTGCTCTCTGCTCCCTCTCACCTAGTCCCGGGTCCCATGGCTGTACCTCTTCAGAGCTGGCCTCCACCTAAAGCAGCCAGGCCCTTTGGTGCTAAAATGGTGCAAACAGGGCCCTGGCAGCAGGAGACAGAGAGTGGCTCCAAAAGCAGGTCCTGCCCTAACAGCATCAAGGAACAACACCAGAAAAAGAAGAAAGAACCAGCAGGCTCCCCTGTGGCAGCACAAAAGGGCTGATTGAATCTCATCTGACTGTAGCCTTCAGTCTTGAAGGTACAGACTTCATACTGGACAGGATGCAACTTCAGAATGAAAAATCAAGAAGCCAGAATGCAAGCACCTAGATAAGCACCATAACATATGTAATTTTGTATTGAAATTTGAGGAGACTGGAGAAATGAAAACAAACATAAGTGTTTGGATGGTTTAAAGAATAGGAAGGAAGAATTTATCTGGGAGAAAGTTTGCTTGAGGATCCTGGAGGAGTTATGCTCTTCTGGGGCAGCCAGAAGACTGGAAGAAGACACCCATATATCAGGCTAAAACTGTATTTAGAGGCTAAACCTTTCAAAGAGATTAGCTCTTTATTATTGATCTCCAGTTACAGCCTTAAGGTTTAATCACCACCTATATAAAATAACAGCCTATTTGTTATACTAAGTAGCAGCGAAGTATTAGGCTTTTAATTCCAGAGGATTTTAGTATATGTTCTGTGAGCTAATAAATTAAACCAGGATATGAACAGTTGATATTACTCCACTTTTCATTCACCTCTTGTCTACGCAAGGCTAAAATGTTTAAAGCTTGGCATTCATCACTACAGAATCAGAGTATTAATGGAATTTTCTTGAAATATGCACAGTAAAAAATAATAATCTGAACACTAAATATAGGAGGAAATAAAGAAATGAGGTCAGCAGCCAGTTTATTTTCAAATCCACACTGGCGGAATTCATGCAACTTGCTTTGCACAATTCCATTGCAAAAAATCAGTCAACCATGTTACAAAAATCAATCAGAAACCAAATTTTGCCACCACCACTACTACTATTGAGTGATGAATATGCACGATCAAAACAGCAGTCCATTATAACATTCCTGCAAGTTACCAGGGGTATTCTGGAGTGAGCTGAAAATTGTCATGTACCCCGAGATGTTGAAAAAAAAACCAACCACCAAACTAATTAAGCAGTATTGCAAAACACTAAGGAGCCCTCTCTTTAGCCACTGTATTCCCTTATATGGTGGTTAACTTTACTACCAACATTTCAGGAAACACCAGATGTATCACGATTTCAAATAATCCGAGAGAAAGCATAATGTCTTGGATAATTTTTCATTCCAGTTATAATAGTTTGAAAAGAATGCAAGATTACTTTAAAAGTGAAGATGGTAGGAGACTAAGGGTACTGTGCAATGCATGTGTCTGCCACCCTCATCGCTCAACATAACAAGTAGCTGGAGAGACAGTAAAAGTAACACCAGGTAGTTTGTTTGCATCTTTTCACATAAAAGTCCTCATTTAATAATGAAAAATGTGTTCATGCATTCATACAAACAGCATCTGTATATATGGTTCTTGACGTCTGGCTATGTTCCCTCAGATTCTTTAATTTTAATAGTTTACTGCTCCTTATGGTTATGTTTTTGTTTCCATTTTGAACACGAAAATCAATGTGGCATGCAACCAAATAGACTGCCACATGAAAATATTTCTAAAATTACTATTCATACTAGTTCTTTTAAACTATTTTATAAATAGATTTAATATTTAATGAAAGATTCAGTGAGACTTTTTTTACAGCCGACAAACTGAAAATTAATTTACAATGTTTAGTGTACTTCTAGTTTTATACCCTCATCCATTATTTTATTATTGTTATGCTAGGTAGTGACTTTTTATGATTATGCCACTCAGAGACCATAAATTTTCATTTGCAATTGCAGAAGTGCATCAGATCAGCATGGTTTAGAATTGCAATTATTGCTGACATGACCTTCTGCAAGGAGAACTGAAATCCTGTATTTTGATCAATGACAGTAATAATACCACACCAAAATAAACATATTCTTGACAGCTCTTATTCTTTTTATCTATAGAGAACTAAATTATGATGACTTGGATTTCATTAAAAAGTACAGCTTGTGTGGCTAGCCCTAGAACATTTTGACGATGTTGTATGTGCTTCGTGTTCTGACTGGGCCTTTCATATTTGTGGAAAAGTAGAAAAGAATCAAAGTGAATATACTCTTATCAATAGGCTCATGTTTCTTAAAGTAAATATATTGCCAGCCATACAATAGCCTACTTTTTTTTTTTTTTTAACTCTTCACTTCTTTGGGAGCAATCCCCAAACTATGTCTACTTTTATGAGTTTACAAACAATTGTATCACAACAGCCTAAATTTTTCAAGTGACTGTTGATTTATTAGAAGGCACTGAAAAACACAGAAATATGAGACTAGTTATATGCAAGTCAGGAGATATTAGCTGTCAAAGAGCAGTAGAAAAGAAGAATCAGGACAAAGATTCACCTGTCCCATCTGCAGCAGCAGTCGAGAATGGATGCACAGGGAAAAGTACCCGAACAGCCTGCGCAATTCACAACTAAGATTTCTTTAGCCCTATTACTGATACTTTTTTTAAACCATAATTTCTGGATTAAGAGCAAGTTCCTCTCAATTTAGAAAGAAAACTCAATGAGATGTAATATACTTTTATAAAATAACAAGGTTTATAAACTGCTACAAATCATAAGGTTTATATAGCTTTATATAACAAGTTGCCTAGCCCTGCTTATGTAATTTTTGCCAATATCTACAGCTCAATGATTTAACTTTAAATATCCAATAACTAGCCAGAGTTACTGAAATCTCAGAATGGATACCACGATATTGTGGACATGGTCACACAGATTTTATACATGTGCATTTTCAATATAAATTCAGACCTAATTGGTTAATTATATATTAAGAGTTTTGAACTGTCTATTTTCCAACACCACCACAATTTTCCTAACTTTCCTTCTTCCAGACTATACTGAACTAAAAAGTGCATAATGGGCTCATTGACCATATAAATAAATTTATTGTTTAAAGTGTAAAGCATTGTTGCCTTCTTTCCCTTTTTTCAAACAAACTATGCTAAATGCCATCATGACATGATTGTCAGTTGCTTATTTACAGAGAAACCTACAGACCACTGAAGCTTAGTTGCATTTTCCTAGTTACTTGCAAAGCTATTTTTTTTTTACTATGCTACAGTTTTTATAATTCAGTAACATGAAAAAATGGCCCGCTGTTACATTAACTGTTAGAATAAAATAATACATTATGGAGAACTTTGTATGACCAATAGTAATAATGTTAAAATATTTCTGTGGATTAGCATATAAAGACGGAATAAGTTATTTTCTAAAAAGACTTCTAATAGCTCATATTCATCTTGTTCCTAAATCAAAAGGTACAAAACCAAAACAAGTTTAATTGTTAGAAAACGACGTGGTTGTAAAGAAGTTTAAGTTCTAAATGGTTGCTTTTACTCCACAATAATATTATTTTCTATACATCATAAATATATATTTAGGGTCTGTTCAGAAGGATGAACCTAATTAAAAAACAAGCCTGGTTTTACCAAAAGGAACCGTGATTCAATAGCTTACTATTGGGTTTGCTTCTTTTGAGATTTGCTAATCCAATATCTTTTTCAGACGATTTGAAAACACAAGCTGTATTTAAATTGTGTCTGTTTGATTGTTATTTATAGCATATTTGCTGGTGTAGAAAGATTTGTACCGCATCAGTGTTCTTGTGATATATCAGGGATTGGGGCATACTGCTTTGGCAAATGCACCATTCCTGCAGCGTGTCTGTGCAGTCTCACACAAACAGACCCACACCTACTTTGTCTGCATTTCTCATTAACCAGAAGCTCTATCACTAGCAGAGTTTTGAGCTCAATCTTATACACCCTGTTTCTTAGCAATGTTTATTATCATGAGTCATAATCACAGTTGTCTTGAACTTAGTGCAACTGATTATACAATATATATGTATATATATACACACCTCTCAGTTAAAAGAACTGGAGATGTCTGTAATAGCTGTGCTTAAAAGACTCACAACTTTGGCCAATCTCAAACCATTGTTTGACCATTGTTTCAAACTTAGAAACAATACCAGATTAATATTCATAGGCAATACATGTTGCTAATGGTTAGTTCTTACTCATCATCAGTTATTTCTGTATATATTCAAACAATTAATTCTGAACAAGCTTATTCCAAACTAGCAGTGGGTATACAATATGATGGAGTTGATGCTGATTATGGCTATGGTCCTTGATGGCCTCAGTGCCCAAGTTCAAGGTGGCCAGGGCTTAGAGGTCTTTGAGAAGGGATGATAGAACCGATGACTTTTCTTCTCCATCTTTTCCTTGCTCATAATTGCTATTTCATGTTCTCTATTCAAAAGAAAAAGGGCAATTCATATATTCTTGATAGGGCTGAACCTTTTGGGGGTTTTTGGTTTCATCAGGGATGTTTCTCACTTATCCTCCAGTATTATTTTGATTCCACCAAGCTCTGCAAGATTGTTTTTATTTTATTAGGTATCTTTCATGCCTCATCTACATCCTCAATTCTCTACTTGCACATGTGCTCCAGCGCCACATTTGTGCCATTTTACTACAAATCTCCATTCACTCCTCTGCAGTTATGACTATTATTTATAGGTTTATGCTTAACAGTTACAGTATGCTACTAATAGTGCTACGATGTTACAAAGCACTTACACATCTACCCAGTTATGCTATTTAGTATGCTTATGTCTGGGTTCAAGGCAAGCATATATTAATTATATCTTGCTTAGCCTGCTTCTATATTTTATGGGTGCAACCAACACCTGGTTTGATGACAAGCGCAGTGACTTACAATTTGAGTCAGTTTACGACCAACTGTGCATGGAAGTAGGAGTCAATTGCAACAACCATTGTCTAGCATCCAGTACTTAAGGGTGCTGGGCTAAAAGGGCAAAGCTGAAATGTGCATCACTTGCCTAACTTAGCAGGTATAGCTACCTCAAAGTCTTGGAGCTATGCAGGTAAAATTAACTTCCTCTGTAACCACAGAAAAACAAAGGAGGCAAAAGCAGAGAGGACTCTGGCTGATTTCTGAAGAGCTGTATTGGAGAGCTGGGAGGAGCAAAGAAATTGTTGCAGAAAGAGCTAGTGAGAGCTTGGAAGACTATACCTAGAAAGAGTTTTCTGGGCCCTCTATTGTTTTCTTATTCCCTCTCCTTAAACAGAATAGCTTTTTTTTTTTTTTTTCCTAGAAGACCAGCTCCTCCAGCCCAGGAGTGGCCATAACTCACTGCTATTAACCTCCTTAGTAGGGAATGTGTCTCTTCATTTATGCAAATGAAGTCCAGCTGGTTTTAAATCAAATGGATTTTCTCATCTGTGTAAACAGAATTCTCTTTTACAGCATCTATCCAGGGGACAGGATATAGACATATGAACAAATTACTATAAATTACTGGTTCTACTATCACACCTCCAAAATTATTAAATTGTGTTCGCAATTTGTAGCAGTACATGTCTATGGAATCTAAGCATTTTTGCTTTGTTGCATGTCTTATCTCGCTAAAGACGAGGATGTTAGAAAAGGCTAAGATCAAAAGCTACTTGGAGGGAGTTTAACAGTTCTCATCAGTATGTGGATCTCATTTCAAGGTTGAGAATAATGCTTTGGAAATGGTGCTGGAAAAATGGATTTCTGAGGTGCTGTGAAAACTGAGAGAAACAATTTGTTGCAGACAAGCTAAAATAATATGGTTTTACTTTTGTGGCAATTTGAGGGGGAGTTTTAATTTTTTTTTATTAGTATTTTAAAGAAAGCCAAAATTATAGCACTGAAACCCCATCTTGCCAGAAACATTGAAGTGAATGAATTATAAATTCTCTTTGTCTTTTTTCAGACAAATGAATTAACTACAAATTGATCTGAACTTTTACTTACTTGATTCATCCTTAACCTTTTCAGGGAATATTTTTGCTGAAAGAAATAACTTGATTGTAATGGAAATCAACAAGAAAGGATCTGAAAGAAAAAATGGAAGCTAAATAAAAATGATTGTGATTATCACAAAATTTCACAGCATATATAATGAGTGTGTATCATGTTATGTGACTGAACTATGACTAGTACATATGAATTAGATGCATATATAGAGTATGAACTATATATAGCTTATGTGCACATATATGCATATACAATATGAAAGAATTTTCATGAAATTTCTAGCTAAAAATAATCCATGTGGATCGTATTCCTGCTTATAATATATCTGTTACACCTGTTTGTCATGGTCAGCTATGATTTTCCTCAAAGGTGAGAAGAAATGGCTTTTGAATTTATGCATTCTTGCTGCAAAAATGTGAAATGCCAAAAACTACCTTGTCAAAAGTTGCTTAGCTTGCTGCAGAAGTAACAGTTCTAGTTCAGAGCTACTTGAAAACTACTCTTTGAGGGCCTGCCATTCCATCCCCGCAGCTACAGGGAAGCAGGGAGGAGATGGGAGGACCAGCAGGTGCGATGTACTCATCACTGCTCTTTCCATCTTTCAGGAACTTCCACCATAGTAGAAGCAAGTGGGCTTTGCAGATTACTTACTGTGTTTAAAAAAAAAAAAAAGGCCTTAATTACAGGAATTTTCATTGGTTTAACTTAACATCTTTCAATATCCTCAGTGGAAGGCAAAGTCCTCAACTTTTTTCCCAGTCAAATTTATTGCATAATGTTTTTTTTTTTAAAAGTCAGATATTAAGCAGGGTTTTTTGAAAAAAAATTGAACAGCCAGAGACTGGATGACTTCAGTAATAGGAATACAGCCTGGGGAAGGTACATAAATCTGCAGCCTTGCTGCGCATAAAATTGCTTTTGGTAGCTCTGCATCTGGAAAGACATGGGGTTTCATCCGTGTGGACGGAAGGAGTGCTATAAGCTCAACAAGCTAATCCTACATCTTAATTACCAGGTCACGCTGGCTTTCTCCAAGCAATCTTATCGTCAACTTTTAAAACATATATAAAAGCCGTGGTGAGCTTGCAAATAAGGCATTCAACAGAATGAAGTTTCCTTTCACCCTCAAGAAAACATAGGGGCGACTATCTGTGAATCATCCCTATAGGCCTACACAGGCCACCTTCTGCTTCAGTAAGAATCTTAATGCCATAAATGTTTAATCCATATGTTTCCTTCGTGATTCATCCCTGAGCAGCTCCACATGCCAGCACCAGTGAGGCAAGGCTTTTGAAATGCACATGAGCAGGGCTGGTGACTGGCAGGCAAACGTGCATCAGACCCACAAATACTTATTTTCTGTTTATGAGCGCGTTTGGTTGGACTACAGAATAACTGGGGAGAGGACTGCTAAAGAGATCAGTGACGTGAAACTGGATAAATTAAAGTTTAACTGGAACTCTAATTAACATGCCTTTCCTGTTCTTCTGCTTCTGTTGCAGGTATGAGTTAGTCCTCTTATTTCTAGGACTCCTTGGCTATGCCCAACTATCAGAAATTAGGCTTGGGTGCTGAGTCCAGCCCAGCTTGCCCATCCCAATGTCTCACTGAGAATAAATTGGGTTGAGAGGAATTGGTAGTGTGCTTTCCTCAAGCAGGTGGTTAATGGACTGGGATTTTAAGGCTTACTGCAACAGGTACCTCAATGCAAAGTAAACACGGGTTATGATTCTGGTATTGGTAATCTTGAGAAGGGTCCAGTACACGGACCTTATCACCACAGGATGTGGTATTGTATGATACAATATTACAAGCATTCAGTTCTGTGAAACACAAAGAGCAAGGTAGGAAATCATTATTCTCACAATGAAGCATGAAGAGAGAGGATGAAGCAGTTCAGTTCCTTCTGGCCTTATTAGTCAGAAGCATCTATTTTCATAGAAATGTGAATAATTTCTATCCTGCTTTCCCTACAAACCCCAGTTCTTAAGACTACATTGAGCACAAGTGAAACAAAAGATTTCTTGCACTCAGGAAAGGTAGTGTATATACAGCACTTCTCAAATGAAGCTGAGGCTTAACGTTGTGATCAAATCAAGTGCCCTTGTCTTTATATACGGGTATGCAGGCCCAGGCACTGGGCTCACAAAAATATGCATTAAGTTAAGAGATACACAGGAAGCTATTACCGGCATCTGGGATTGTCAGCTAAGCCTGGATCAAGTACCAACTACAGACAACGGACTAAAGAAAACCTAGCTCTTGATGTAGGTCTTGCTGTAGCAATGCCAAGATTGTCTTTTACCTAATGTATAAGTACATCAGGCATAAAGATTCAGCTGGCTTTCATAAACATCTATCAACATTTCTGACCCAAAATATACAGGACTTTTCATACTTGTTCCAAAATTCCCAGAACAGGAAATCTCAAATCCTAGGTCCATGGGTGAGAAAAAAACAAAATCCACTGTTCTTTTATAGTTATTTATAAACCCATCATATCATTTCTACTTTTTACAATAGGTATTTTTCAGTCCTTATCCCAAGCCATGTTTGTAATAGTTTTTGATTTACAATGAACTTTAATGAGCTACTGTTCAAAAATTTGAATGAAGGTTTACGGCATAGCTTGTACCAAATAAATGTATTTTTGCAGGTTAGCATGTTTGACTTAGAGTTCTACTTCTGTATAATAAATTATTTTTATTTAGATTGGTTACCTTCGAAGAGAGAAATACTAGTACCCTGAGCAATTTTAAGGAAAAGAAGCTGTTCAATTGTCAAGCACATACATTCTTTTCTTAAAAAACTTATACTCAAGTCTCCTTTCATCTACATTCCAATATAGAAGATTAGAATAAAAATACTTCATGGTTGAACAGATTGACAAATATTTTGCTGATTGACTAATTTTATAACTGGTTGAATATTATTGATTGAATTATTCGAGAAATAAAATGAATTATCAATAACAAAAGTCAGTTAAGTCAGTGTTCAATCAAGTCTTAGAAGAAAAAGAAGAGAGGTGTTTCACAAATAAGGTCTTGCCTGTCACAAAGTTATGTCGTCGTTCTTCTGCTACAAAAGTCTTGAATACCCTCCATTAGTCATTGGTCATCTTCTACAAGCAACTACATTAAAAAAGTGAACATAAATACTACAATAGTTTAAGAAAATATACGAATGTTGATGAACAAATTTTGAATATTAAGTCATCTGACATTTCTAGGGTTTTTTGGTTTTTTTTTTCTTTAATGAAAAAAAAAAAAAATCACTTCTCTACAATGAGTGAGGAAAAGAGTACTTTTGAGACCTGGCCACCTTAGATGTTTTAGCTTCCAGCACAGCCTGAAGGCAAAAGCAATTAAAGATCCTCAGATGGGACATCCTGATTCAGTTGCGTATTTTGGCTTCTAACAGAAAGATTGAAAAGACTACTGGCAGATTATTCATGATATCACCTGTTGTGGAAAAGTACTGCTTTTATAATAATGAATAATTTTAATGAACATTAATTCTATGGTCGCTTGCTTATATAGAAAGTGATATCTTCATACTCCAGTTTCCAAGTGAGAAATGTGTAGAGGGAGAAAAAAGAAAAAAGATAAAATTGCAGTAACCACAGACAGAAACCCAGGTACTAATTTAATTGAGACTAAGTAAGTATCTCTATATATGCTCATCTTCACAAGATCTATTTAAATCCTTTAAATTTCACTAATACCGATTAAATTCCATGAAAAAAAAAAAAAACTGTTGGGATATAGGACAGAATGTCCTAAAGTAAAATAAACTCACCTTCTGATTATTCTGATTATTTATTCATGGTCTGTATATATATATCTGTACAGATACATATATCTAAAAAAATCTAGTTAAGACTTTTGCTTCAGTAAACATCTCACAGAAGGTGGCAAAAGGTCGAAGCACAGAATTGAATTTTTTGTACAACGAAGGGTGATGTCACACATTTATTCATAAACTGTGTTTTATTTAAGTGTTCTACTGCAAAAAACTCTATGCCAGTCCAACATTAAAATATTGAGAAACATTGTATATTTTAAGAATTGACTAGTAATTCCTAGCAAATGTACCAAAAGTTCTTTCTCAGTGTGTTCTTGAGTTCTTTCTTGACATTTTATTCCAAAAGTAGTGTGTCCCCTAAATTACATTAGATTGTCAAGCCACAGGAAATATTGCCTAACAGCTGGTTTTATAGAAGGCAATAGAATTGTTTTATGCTTAGGTCTAATGTAATTTGTGCGTACTTTGCATTTTGTCATTCTGACAAGGTAGACATGGGATCCTATATTTGAGGATGAACCTAGAAGAGAACAGATTACTGTTTGAAGACAACGGAATCAACATGGACTTGCATTAAGTGCTTCAAGAAACCCTTTTGATGTTATTCAAACACACAGCATAAGGATAAACCTGATGTTCTAACAGAAAATTCAAAATGTCTGCTTAAGGCAAGCTTTGACTTAACTGCTATCATCATCAATTGAGGTCTTCATCTTTTCAAGGTAATAAAAATAGTTATAACAAATATAGTGTTATGTGATATGTATGGATGAAAAATTAGAAAATAAAACTCTCCATTATGATTAACAACATGTAGGTATTATTTTTTAAAGTATAACATTAGTCACCTATTCCATTTCAGGGGAATTTTAAATGTTTCCTCATTTAGGCAGGCTTTCAGCTATTCCAGAATGAGGTTGGCTAAGATCCATCAAAAAGGCAACCACCCAAAAGTCCCCCATGAAACCTCAACAATATTTCTAAAGATTTATTTAGAATTAAAAAGTGAGATTTCCAGAAACTCAAAGACAAAAAAGGCAACCCCCCCCCACCCTGAAACCAGTGATGTTACTGTGTGAAAACTTTACATGAAAGAAAACTTGTCCTTAAGCACAATTCAGAAAGGGACTTAGTTTCCTGTCTGTAAAATGTTTTTGTCAGGTTCATCACCATGAATGCAACATGGGAACTGCAGCTACTCTACAAGACAGGCAAAGCTAAGGAGATAACTTAGTTTGATCACTAAAAGGCCTCTATATGTTTGTCAACATACATTGTTGTATATATGGCGTCAACAATTCAGCTAATAAGAAAAAGAAATTCGGACTTCAGGCAGTAAATATGATCCTCTTGCAGTTAAGACACAGAAATATTAAGCCTGGGCTCTGCTGTCACTTCATGTGGCAGAGCCTGGTAACGACTTGCTGAGACACTGAGACTTCTGCCAGCAGGGCCTCTACTTAGATTCATCCTATTATCTTAGACAACGGAGTCTGAGTAGAGTGCAGGCACTATCTCTTACTGCACAAGCTATTTCTGCAGTGTCCCACTCCAGTGAGCTGAAATCTTATAATTGCTCAGCTTTACTCTATTGCCCATGCTGGCCCCTGGCACCTCCAGAGAGCGTGAGCTCTCAATTGTCCATTTCTTTGCAAGGAAGAAAAAGGACTGGATGCATAGGCTCTGCACAGTATTTTTTAGTACAATAGTACTCTTGAAAGATAAAATCTGAGCAAATGGATCATGAGGGAAACAAACTTTCTACTTCAGCTCATATTTAGAGTTTGGCTCCATGCATTTTGGGAGGCAAACTTTCTCTAAGCTTGTTCCTTTATCATAAACAAAGTGCAGCTCTGCTCAATAATTGTAGTCACACTCTCCTGTATTATTTGTAAACTCAGGCGCAGTTTACTCAGGTATTCAGACTTCTGCAGATAGTTTAATTGATAAGAACTTCTCTCCTGATAAGCTATCTTTTGTCCTGGATGCTGGTATGTGAATAAAAGCCCATTTTCATTTAATGACACACCCGAGACACCTCCTGAGATAACTCCTATAAGGAGAGAAAGTGTAACTGACTGGATTAAGGAGGGCAAATTTTTAAGGAGATGAAAGTTGAAATAAATCGATCCACAGCATCTTTTTGAGAATTCAAAAATTGTACAGGCAAAAAACACTACAGTCCACAACAAATGCAGTGACTTAGGAAATGTTTCTCAGCTCTTACAGTTACTTGTGAAAACACACTAGATCTGGAGCTAAGCAAAACCATTTAGTAAAGTGCATGGAGACACTTTGATAAAAGTGGTGTAAAAATAGATGATACAGAGCTAAGTGAAAGAGGAATAAAATAGGTCTTTGAACCAATAAATTATACAAAAATAGGTTTGTTAGGGGCAAGGGATCCAAAGCTACTCCCTTCAAATTTATCTAATGCTGACTCTTTCAGATATGATATCTGGTCAAATTGGCTGAAATTAGACCTCATTTGGGGAGTTTATATTTCATTTTTCCAACAAAATCAGAAGCTTAAAAAAATTACACAAGATGTAAAGTTTGAAATAAACTTTGCAAACAGTGGTTGTAATTAATAATTATTTCTTTGTATGTGTGAGAAAACTGCTCCACTTGTGCACTAATACTTAATTTTTCCTTTGCTACTGTCACATAGTAAGGAATGAATAGCAAAATAGGGAAGTAAAATTGGAAGAACGGCACATTTGTCATTTTATTGTTATGTTTACCAAAGGCGCGTGAAAAAAATGCAACAAATGCACAAAATCATTTAAAGCCGTGATCAATTACTTCATTGCAGAAGTAACTTTGAAACTAAGTTCATTTTCACATTTGCCCACTGGTTGGTGTTTTTTTTTTTTTTTTTTTTAATGTGCCTCAGTATGTTAGGCTGGCTGTGCTGCTGTCTTCTCTGGGAACTTGAAGATTCATGTGGGAACCAGACGGTTCATGTGGAAGCCTAAAGATTTCCATAACTTTGTGATTCAAAGCTATGATAATGTACTTTTTGAGGCTTAAAATAACAGAATAGGATTAGCGGAACTACTTGATTTAGTTTTTATTTTCTGAAAAAGTTAATCTTTAAAATATACATTTTTCTGTACCAGAGGCTTATTTATCATTTTGATCACATGCACCTAAGGAACAAACAAACAATCATTTACACCGTACATCCCAAAGACAAAACAACTGGAATAACAGAAAATAGTGATCTGGGTTGAACCAACTCAAACAAACTGAATTTAGCCTTAAAAAATGAAAAATCTATATACACTGAGGAACAGAGTTCATAATCGGCAGAATTCAGGCTGTACCCTAAAAAGAGCATGTGTACAACATACAAGCAATTTGACACGCACTGTCAATGCAATTCTGCTGCAAAAAGTGACAGCATGATCTGCAGCCATATAAAGAAGGGGTAGCAGTTAGATGTATGTGGCATTAGCAAAACATATCAGAATAATATGTGAAGTTCTGTTGTCCATATTTAAAAAAAAAAATAAAAATGGAAAAACTGAAGAGGAAAGAAGAGTGTCACAAATATTTGAGGGGTAGAGAAATGCAATTCTGCAGAAGACACAGAACAATCCATTTAGCTTATCAAAAAGGATATTAAGAGGTGCTGTGACTGCAATGTGTAAACCCTTTAGATAACAGGTACTAAGAATATCAGGTACTAAAAGGCTGCGCAGTCTAGTAGAAAAAGGCATGACAAGAATAAGTGTTTAGAAGCTGACGGCCAATTCAAATGGCAAATAACATACTAATTTCTAACAGGGAATATGACCAACTATCAAAACAAAGTGCCAGCGATAGCAGAATTCCGATTTTTTTCTGATCTTTACACCTTCAAGTCAACACAGGATGCCTTCATGGAATAAATGTCTCAGCCAAACAGATGCTGTTGGCCTTGGTACAGTGAAAACAGCAGATAAGCAGAGAGAAAACCCTTTGTTTTTAAACTCTTAAAAACCTTATATTCAGTGGGATATACTCTGAATGTCCTGAGGACCTCATTCTCTGAGTTTCTCTGTAAAAGGTAGCAATTTTAGAGTGTTATTTTGATCTGGGACTATAAGTCATCTTCTGCACATTCTACTAATTTTAAGTACACTATGAAATCTATAGCAGTTCAGAAGATGTTTTGCATATTCAGTTTTGTCCACATAGAATTGAGCACAAAACAGTTTGTGTTCCATGAAGTGCATAGAACACACTCTAACAGCATAAAAAAAAAAACAAAAACACAAACCGAAACTTAAAAAACTGAACTCTGTGTAAAAACTCTGCAAATCAGATGTATTCCAGGTCAGTGAACTAGTTATTTCATAATGGTTATTCCAAAATAATTCTATTTTGAAGCAACAAACTATTTCATTTTGATAATGAAATCCTCCTTTGTTTTGATAACATAAAAATAAAGCAAGACCAAGATGCAATATACACCAGCACCAGTAATGTGCATGTAGTTTTAAATCTAATCTTTTCACGTCATATAGAAACAAAAAAGATAGTGACTTTTCTTCTCTGAAATATTGATGAATCCAGCATGTTCCTGTAGGATGTTTCAGTCTTAATGAAAATAATATTGTTGACAATTTTTTTTTCCTGTTTATCTGTTTTATTGCTTATGCAAAATTGTTAAGAACAGGCATCAATGTCCTTGCTTGAGTTTTAAGATAATTGTTTGGGAAAACTCCAGTGATCTTAAAATGAATTTAGCTCAAGCACAATAAAACCAAAAAAGATTTGAATCTTCAGATTCCTTTTTCTTTTCTCCACTAAATGCAACCTCACCTTCCCCAATGTGAAAACACATTTCAAAAAAAGTACTAAAAGTGATTGAAATCATAATCCTTAAAGTATTTGACTGATGTTCTTATTTCTATTGTTCAAATAAGATTATGACCACTTTAAATCTTCATTTCTAGATATTATCTGACATATTTTACTTGCAAACAGAAAAGCCTTACGAGAGAGCTACTCTAAAGGTTTGGGATCCTGCCAAATTCAACAAATTTAATATGTACTTTTAAAATCACATTCTGAGTCAAGCTATAATGTAACAGCCTAATCTGGTGCAAAAAAGTGCCAAGTGCTGCATTGAAACCCAGATGTATAAATGCTAAAAAATTATGGAACATGAATCATCTGCCACCCAGAAATATAACCCTGATGTTGAGCTGTGATCCAAACTGGCTGAAATTGTCATTATATGCCCTATTCCACGCTCTTGTCTATAGAAAAACCAGCCAAATGAAGTACTTCTAGAAAAGACTTTTTGGACAATCTTTTGTCACAGATCTGTTCAAGACCTGCATATTTAGGCATTTGCCAGATTTCTAGAATGCCATATATATGAAGACACCTTGCATCTCACCATCCTGAAGCACTTCTTCCCTTGGCTCCTCAGTTACACTTTATATTCACAATCTCTGGCCCCCTTAATGGAAATGGTACGTTGTAGTCTGTCCACCATGCAGCTCAGCCTCAATGAAAGGCTAAATTTGCTACTTTCAGACTCGATGTTGCATAATACACACCCCTCTTGCACATTCATGTTCACACATTTATTAACCAGAGTTTCACAAAACCACTCCAATACACTTAATAGCTCTACTGCAGTGATCTTTGGGCTGAGTTCAGATCCTCTGGTATGATAGAAGGGCTTGCTCCTCATGCTTTCTTTGCCCACTTTCTCAGCTATTGTCTTTCCAACTTCTGTGGCCTTGGACAGTCCATCACATAAGCCTTACCCTTTTCATCCCCACTAGATTTTTGTACTACTTTCCCAACATTTCCTGGGTTTTTCATTTGACTCTTTCTTCTAAATATCCTTCTAAGGATCCTTCAAAGTGTCCTTCATCATTTATCTTAGCTACAGTTTTCAAAATTGCCCAGCTAAATATAGTAATCAACAGGTAAGTAAACTATTTGTATTATTATAGTTACCACATGCTACAAGATGTATCAGCAAAAATGTGTACATAAATGCATCCCTTGCTGTAACAATTTTTAGAGAAACAATTTTGCAATTGAATCTGAAATTTTAAATTCTGTCTTGATGGATTTCCATCTAATTGATTAGGACCTCTAGATTAGGACGTATTTTCTTCTTTAAAGTATCACTATGTTTCTGAAATCAAGATCATTCAAGTCTAATGGTTTCATGGAATTTTAGGATCAACCTATCCACAAGAACATTGTCCACAACCACACAACATGAAAACTGAACACATAATCAATGCAAGTACTATTCATCTACATGGACTTCTAAACTTACATTATTAACTGTTTCCCATCATATTACATCAAGAAAATCTCTGGAGAATCATAAGGCTACAACTGTCCCTGTAAAAAACACTAAGAGTCTAGCTAAGAAAAAAAAAAATCTCACATGATTCAAGAAAGTTTATCAAATTACATCCTTGACTGATCAGATCTGCTCAAGGTTGTTAAAAATTTGGTATTTGAGAAACACATGACCACCTAAATAAAATTCAGCACCTGTATCACTAAAAAGGGGGGAAGTCAACAAGGAAAACGTAAATAGTCTAATATAGATTCAGTGAACTTTAAATTCATTTAGGTAATAAAGTGGAGTCATACAGGACCTTTGCTGCTTCAGAACTTCAACATCTTCATAAATCATCTGGAAAAGGGAGGAGGAAGCCATGAGGAGACAAAATTTGCTGGTGATATTTAGTTATTCAAGGTAATAAAAACAAGGGCAACAGAGCTGCAGAAGAAATAAACTGATAATGAAATGGTAGATGAAATCAGTGTAGGTAAATGCACAGTGATGCACATGAGAAAAAGCAATCCTTATTTTACATACAAGGTGACGAGCTCTGAGATTGCTTTTGCCACACAGGAATGAGATCTTTAGAATGGGCCTGTAATAAATAGTTCAATGAAAATGTCAGCTCAATACTCAGGAGCAGTAAAAAAGAAAATAAAAGCCAAAAAAAGGAAAAGAAAAACAATACAGCAAATATTATGATATTGCATAAAGCTATCCTGGGTATTCTTTGCACTACTACCTGTACTACCATCTCCAAAAGCAAGCAGGGAAAAATCAGAGAATAATCAAGGACAGTCGTAAGGGTTATTCATCTTGGGAAAAGAAACAACTAATAAAGGGCAAAAAACACCCTGTAAAGTTATATGTGACACTGAGAAGATAGAAAAGGAAAGAATAGTCCAATAAAGACCAGGAATGTCAAAGTAATCTAGTCAAAAACAGCCCACCAAACAAACCAGAAATGCTTCACAGCCAGTCTGTGGAACTCTGACACATGGGGATGTGGATGACAAACCTTTAGAGGAGTTTAAAAAGCAATAGGGGAAGTTTATAGGAGAAAAATCTGTTAAGGGCTAGTAATCAAAGGCATAATCTCGCATGCAGGAAGTCCTTTGGATACAGTTTGCTGCAGATTAGGAGACTGATCGAGCCCTTGAGAGCATTTTAACTGGTTCTATGTCACCTGAAGTAACGACAGAGTAAAAAACTCCAAAGAAGACAAAACAAAAAATATTTTCGTTGCAAATAGTTTTTAAGCCCTGGAGGGCCTACACGATTTTCCCAACTATTTCAGCCGGTCTAATAAAAAGACACCATCTTTTACTGGCTGTTGTAGGTTAACCCCAGCAGACAGCTAAGCCTTGCACAGCCACTCACTCATTCTCCCTGTAGCGGGATGGGGAAGAGAATTAAAAGGGCAAAAGTGGGAAAAATCAATGAGTTGTGATAACAACAGTTTAATACATGAAGCAAAAACCCACAAGCAAGCAAAGCAAAACAAGGAATTCATTCACTCCTTCCCAGTGGCAGGCAGGTGTTCGGCCATCTCCAGAAAAGCCAGGCTCCATCACATGTAATGGTTTATTGGGAAGACAAACACCATAAACACCATCACTCCAAACATCCCCCGCCCTGCTTCCTTTCTTCTTCTTCCCCCAGCTTGTATTGCTGAGCAAGATGTCATATGATCTGGAATATGCATTGGCTTTGCATCAGTCCCCTCCTCCCAGCTGCCTCAAATGTTAAAAGTGATTGAAAGTTGAGCTTTCTTCTGTCATGCTTGATGCTGGATTAGGTATTGCCTTTGCCACTCTAACTTCATGTTAGATCAGATACCATTTGCTCTCTCATCCTTGACATTAAGCCTTCATGAACTCCATGCCCAATGCTCTGGTTGATTTGACAAATGTTTGACTACAGGTCCTTTTGGGTGCTCTGTGTGCACACAGGTCAGCATTCATGAAGCTGTGGCCTTGCTACCCTACAGAGGCATGCCTGCTGCGTCCCGATTTCTGAGAAGATTAAAGAGAATTCGGTACCCAGCTCTAAGCTTCTAGTGGTTTGGTACCTTTTGTAAGAGCTAAAAATAACCATTTCCTCTTCTTTTAAATGTTTAAATCATCAGCACAAGTTTGGAAATAGCACCTCCCAATTACATACCAAGTAAGTCATAAACATCCAAAGTAAAACTTTTAAATATCCTGTGGGTTGCAAGTCATCTGTGCAGACAAGTAAGAAAATATTAATAAACAAAATACATACAAGTTAGTCATTTGCTAGCAATTTTGCCAGCAGGAATAAATATTTGCTATTTATTCAATACATATGCCAGAGGATAATTTGATTTTTTCATCAGATCCATAAGTCTGTAATGCACAAAATCAGAATCTTGTAGATTGCTGAAGATGTCTGTTTAATTTTAGTGGTATTGCTTTTAATAGATTCATGCCAAAGCTAATATCCAAGACCAAAGAGTGCCTTTGCCGGACATCTGTTTGCATTGCACAGTTTCTGTGCCAGAGCACAAAGGTGATATTTTATGTTATGTTCAGTATCAATTATTTTTTTTAATCTTTATTTGCTGTGTTGTCTGATAGAAGTTTGAAGCCAGCAAGAAAAGAAAAACTATCTAGGGTAAGTGTAGGTCTCAATATAGTAGAGGAAATATTTGTACTCCATCAACATAGATGAGGAAAAAAGTACTTTGTGTTGGTGGCATTGAAGCCCGAAGAAAGATTCATGGGTAAATAGAAGTATACAACTGGAATTTTGCTTAGAAAAGATTTTAAGAGTGGGAGTCAGAAAGCTTTACCTGGAGCTAATATATCTGGTTTCCTAGTGTAATAATTCTAAAAGAAGGCATCTTTTCCTGAAGAAAGATACATAAACCAGACCAGCTACTCAACTATTGCAGGCAGACCTAAGTGTCTCTATCTATTCATCTTGAACCCTTTTCCTGACAGCTCTTTTCTCACCCTTGTGATTATCTCCCCATGTGCCTGCTCCACCTAACCATTCTGCAGCCCTCAGGGACTCCAAGTGCTTCTTCAGACTGCCAAAGGAAGGGGCTGCCAAGCTGTGGCAGCTTCCCAAGGACACCAGCAGCTGCTGATGCTGTCTCTCAGCATCACTCCTGCTCTTCTTGCAGAGCTCTGCCTCTGGGACTCTTACGGTTACTGTCTTTGCAGCAACATCAGCTCTTCACAGTGTTGTAGGATAAACTAACGAATCTCTAAGAAACTGCCGAAACTTGAATAAATAGCTCCTGTTCCACCGCTCATCACCCGTACACCATCTGAGCAGAATGCATAGTTATACCTAGCCAGAACTCAAGGCTTAAATAACTAGATAAGACCCTAAAGAGTTTTTTTCTGGTTGTTTTCAACTCTTCAGCTACATTACAATATTTAATGGCTGAAAAAAATAAGAGGAAAAAAATATAGATACACGGTAGTCCAAGCATTTATTGACAAAATCAAACATGAGTAAATTAAGCTATTTTCATCAATAATAATAGAAAAGACCTTATGGCTAGTGAAGCCAGCCCAGGGAGGGCTTTGATGTGAGAACCTGAGCCACTTTGTCATCGTTCATCTATTGTCCTAGCTCTCATATTGCAGCACAGAGAAAGGCTCAGTATTTAGCAATATCAGAAATGAGACAGCCCCACTTGCTGAGCTGGTCATCTGAGCTTGTTGGCAGACACAAATCAACGCTGACTCACACCCAAGTGGTAACAGATACAAGGAGCCCTGGAAGCCCACTGTGACCTTTTCAGTCATACTTGGCAGTGGCATTGTACACATTCTGAAACAGGCTGAGGACTAGGGCTATACTTCTAATGAGAATTTAAGTAAAAATATGACTACCTTAAAAAACCGCAACATTAAATATAGTTTAGCAGAATGAAAACTAAAGGCATTTCATTGCCTAATTCTAAGTGGCATCGCTAGCTATAGAAATTTCATTTTCATAAAGCTACATCTGTAATCATATAATTATTGAAAATAATATCAAACAAACTTTATGACAAGCAAATTTCTAATGACACCATAAAGGAAGGATGAAGAAAAGGATGAAGAAAAAAAAAAGGCACAGATTAGAGTTCATCTGAGGAGTGAGGTGAGAAATCCCCGAGTCAAAGTGATGGAGGAATAAAATGAAGGTGCATCTGGGTAAGTTGTATGAGAAGGTAACTACCCATACGCAGTTAACAGATTGAAAAGTCCCTCAAAGCAATCAAGGTTCCTTAATGACAAAATCAGATTCAGACAGAGAGTTTCAAAGGATATTAAAAAGGAACTAGCTGCTAAACCTTTAGAGGCACTCAGGCTTCTTTGAAAATCCAAATCATAGTGTATATTGAGAGACCTGAAAGGACAGTTAATGATGAAACCTGTAGAGATTAAAACAAAAAGTAACTTTCAAAACTCTGAATGCTCCCTTGAGACCAAAAATGAGCAGTAGGTAGTCTGGAACCACTCATTACTGTAATCAAATGTCTTGCCAGTATTCTCAGAAACTAAAAGAAAACAAGTGAAAACCAATAGCTCAGCATATACTGTGACTGCAGGTGATTTTTGAGTGATTTGAGATAATGACTGAGAATTCCATTTGGCAAAAAATCGTAAGGAAAAAAAACCAACAGGCCACAACTGAAGAAAGGCCCTTCCTGTTCTGAGGCTTTTCCATGGCTAAACAAAATTAAAGAGTGAAATAACAGCAGCAAAAGCCTCTAATATATTTTTGTAAATTGGCAATAGTTTCATTAAATAGATTGGTAACCCTGAAGCTTTTGTTGGGCATGGACAAAAGTGTGCTCAAGCAAAGCTGCACTGAAGATTTCTTATATTTATAAGTGAGGAAAAAAAAATCATAGCGGTGGGCACAACATGCAATATGTGAGTTTAAAGGTCATAGAATCCACTCTCATAAACAATAAAATTCCTCTGTACTATAATTATTTTGCAATTAACTGAGACATTGTTTCCAACATGAGGACAGTTGCATTCTGTGAAAATGTTGCTATGTTATATTCTACAAGGGCTCTCTGTACTAAATATTACCATTTGTTTTTCTCTCAGAGTGCCTTTTTTTTTTTTTTAACTAAATCAAATGGATTTCAAGTCTCAGGGATTGCCATTATTTTCTGCTAAGAATTTGATATATTCTTTCCATCTAGAAACGTGGAACAAAATGCAAGCAAGTGCTAACTTGAAGAAGGAAGGTGCAATCTCTCTGCTAGATGCTATGATCAATAAGAGGGTTCAGAAAGACAAGCCTATAATTTTTCAAAAGTAAATTGCATGAATTACATATTTCTTTCTTGGATGCTGAGATTTTTGCAAGTTATACTGAAGAGTTTACAAATATGAGCATGATCATTAACCAGGACCTTTTTTAATCTAGAGAGAAGAGAAATGAGGATATCTGTGAAAGTTAAAATAGAACACTGCCAAAGGCGGAAACAAACAAACAAACAAAAAACCCCCAAACTCAAAACTCTCCTATTTGATGACATCTGTGCTGTCCTGACCACCAGCTGTGTATTTCTAGTATTTAATGGTATTGTCCAAGATTATTTCCCTACAGAAAGTTGGGAAAAGACTGTTCACCTCCCACAGAAACACTCTGGTTCTACTCCATGGCTCTGCCACCTAAATCAGATACAATTTCAGCTTTAATGTATAAACAGGAAGACCACAACATGGTATTAATCACTAAAGTTTTAGTGCTTTGTTGTGTTGTCTTATTTTTGTGCATGATATCACCAGAAAATGCTTCACGTAAAGCATACAGTCCTTGCCACAGAGTTAACTTTTCTTAGAAACAGTTTTGTAGCTTGACATTTTGAGACCACATTCAGTTATGGTTACTTTCAAAGAATTGAATGGGGGGCAAAACAACGTTTTCTTAACTAAACCCCACCACCATGCTGTTCACCCACAGTGGGGAGCACTGAGCACCTAAAACCTTCTTGCTGCTCTAAGTCCATGCCAGCTCAGAGGAAAAGATGCCAGCAGCAGAAGCCTTCCAGGTTTTTCACTAACAATTGTGGAATCTGACTACAACTCTTCCCAAAAAAATCACTGTTATTAATCTATTTTTTTGTTTGTTTTCTACCAACAATTCTTTCCGGATTCCTTCATATCCTTCTGGAAGTCCTACCATTTCTTTACATTTTTTCTTAAAACATATTGCCAAGCAATTGGGTTCTTGACGATCTCTTGAGGAATTTTTAAAGAGATGAGAAATTTAATGATCTTGTCACCTTCACAAACCCTGAAACAATGTCACTGAAGAATTGCCTCGAAGGGAGCTCTAGTTGAAGTTAGCAGTAGTTGACACTGCTGGATTTATAGTGTCCTGCATAAAAAAAATTGTTCATCAAACACTAACATAGGAGTAACTCAGTTTGAGCAAAATGTTGAGGAGAAATTCTAGGTGACTATCTATTCATAACTCTCGATTACCCTTCCCCATAGAAGTTCAAACCAAAGAGACATGCATAATAGCATTTTAGGCCCATTTAACCAGATTTTTTTTCACACCAGTTACACATAATCTACTAAAAGACAAGTGTAACAGCCTTTGCCATGTGGTAACTGACTTCAGGCATCAGCAACTAGAATCCTAATGTTGTTTACCAGCAATATCCTAAATTCCTGAGAACATTTGGTATCATTTTCCTCCATCATGCAAGAATGTACAAGAATCCTAACTATTTTGGTACAGGTCCTATACAATTCCTGCCATAGGCTTGTGCATTTTTCCTGTAATTACAACTTCAAATCAAAGACCAATGGGCAAATGTCAGTATTACTATTGACACATCTGCTTTTTAGATTTATACAATAGTGCAGATATATAGGAAAAGCTGTTTTAAACTTTATGCCACTGGAGAAGCCTTGCCTAGAAGAATGATGCTTTTCAATCATCTTCTTTGAAACTGAACTGGATCTTTGTTAAATGAATCATGGCATAGGTTGTATTGACACTGCATGGTGAACTAAGCCAATTTTAATCTGGTTTAGATAATGATTCTATGCTCGCCATTGGCTTTTCACAGGAAAGCATTAAGCATATGAGACAGGTGCCACAAAAGTTAGTAACCTCTGATAACACTGTGCAAAATGAGACCTTGAAACTTTTAGTTGTGGCAGGATGTAGAAGACATGGAAAAGCATCACATGATAATGCTGACATTATAATGCCACATTAGTGTATTTTATGTGTGCTACCTTGAACATACTGTCGGATTTCATAGTTATCTATTATCTGATTTCAATGCATGCAAGCACCAAGTTAATCATTTAGCCATCTTATGTGATCAGTCAGAAGTTAGTGACAACTGAAGTTCTCATGTGCATGTCCACAGCAGTTCACTAGATCTGCGGTGTTAAGTCCATCATACAGTAATGGTTGGTCTTCTAACTACTTTCTAGTTGAGTCTACGTACTACAAGTGACAGTAGCCTTGCTGCAACTTGCAATTCATACATCTCTGAAGAACCTATTGTCCTATTTCTAGTACTGAGGATTTGGAAAATCTATTTTTTTAAAACTGAAATCTTTGTAGTCTCTGCAGATTCAAATCATGTAAGCATATAAAAAATGCTGCCTATTCAATTTCAGAGTTAGAAATTAATAAAAACCAAGCCAAAATAATCACAGAATTTCAGACACATACTTGAAATTACCATGAATGCATCACCTTTTGCTATGCTTGGCTAATTGCTAAAAGACCCTTAGATTGTGTTATTCAGTTGATTGCCACTACCACTGATTTATATCCTATAATCTTACCTACAAGTTTTAAAATTCAGAATCTGATTTTGTGTTAATCAAGCTGACCCATTTCACACCAACACTTTCAATTTCTAGGTTCTTTCAGCATTATCCAGTTCTCTAACATCTCTGTAAAGAGTTGATATCTTTTTCTGCCTATAGAAACTTTAAGGAACACTTCAAGTCAACATCCAGTTTAAGTCCTGAAGGAACTCATACAAACAAAGGGACTTTAATTCAGTTCTTGAAAGGGTCATAAGCCAAAACCTAAAAACTTCAGTAGAAAATTTTAAGGTTTCACTTTTGAAAAATTTTGAGATATCACACCAAAAAACTGATAGAGAAAATGAAAAAAGTAAAATTTAAAAATAAGAAGGAAATCAAGGGAAAAGATGAACTTACCATTAATTTTCAAGAATGTAAAAGGCAGATTATGAAACAGAGAATTTACAGGTTTTATTGCTTTTCTTTCAGTGACATTAATAATGCTAACCCTTCAGAGTAAACCACCAACATGCCTTCTATGCCCTTTGAGATTTTTCTTGAACATCAGTCTTTCCAACAAAGTACAGTTAAAATTAAAAAAAAAAAAAAAAAATATTGTTCGGGTTTTTTGTTTTTTGTGGAAAGGAGCATTAATATATGGTAAAGTTTTGAAAAGATACAAGAGTCTTTGGAAATTGTGACCAATGATTCAAAATTTGCAAGTTTTTGGTAGTTACAGATCTTCAGAGATTACTTATTAAGCTACTAGTTCCAAAAATGGCATCTCAGTTTGCCTCAGTAGGCTCTGTTTGAAGATGAGTCACATTCTGCTGAAACAAGCATTCAGACTCAGATTTAAAATGTACTGAGTTATTACAGCTTTTGATTCTGGTGGTAAATGTCTTTTCTGAACACAGCCAGCTCCCACAAATCTCCTCAAATCTGTTGGATATTTAAATCTAGGCATTTGCTTCATTGAATAGATACAACTAATCCCTGAAGCAACACACATATGGATGCAGTAACCTCTCTACTAATTTGTTAAAAAGCTCTGTATGCTCCTCATCAGTTCCAATGTCTCTCATTTAAATCAAATAAAATACCAGTGTGTTTCTTAGGAGAGAAATTCGTAGAGTTTAAGCAATAATATAAATCAGTACTGAGAAGCTAATTCTGCTTGCTGTTCCCTGAGAATTAACTTGCTGTAATTCCTGGATGCAAATGATTTCCAGGAATCACTAATATTTTAGTGATCCCAGCTAAAATCTATACCTTTTGTCACCTTAGACTGTCATAAATGGTATAGTTAATCTCTGAGAAATAATGCCTTCTAGGAAAGCACCACACTCTTTCATTCCTCCTTTTCTCTTCACCTTCTTTGCCATGGCTTTTTCCTGCACTGATCACTCCTCTGCAGCGGGAAAAGGGAGTGAAAAATATAGCATAAAGAACAAAAATACTTTCTTTGGTCATGTTCTTTCCTCAAAACATTTCAACTTGTACTGTGTCCTTCTAAGGTAGCACAGCTAGTTCTTCCAAAGAAACTTTTCATATTTTACTGGCAAAACAAATAATATATAAGGTCCAAAACTGACAACATCATTGACAGGCAAGAGGAAGGATTTAAATTAAAAATGAACTGCACATAAGAGCAATTATTTTTCTAATACATATTTAGAACATCAACATGATTTAACCCATTTTCCACTCAACATTTATTTTTTTTTGTTTAGCTAGTGTCTGATTGCTTTCTTTGATGTATAAAGGTGTTACTTTAGTCATACATCTAAAGAGACTATGTCACACAGCAAAAGTAATCCACTCCAGAATTTAAATAATAAATACCAAGTACTTTCAGAATTGACTTCCCCTGTCCACATCTCTTTTTCTTTGAAGATTTTATTTATTCCTTACCACTACAATAACAAAAACACTGAAGATACCCACAGAAATAACTATATAAGAAATAATTGCATAAGAAATAATATTTGCTAATAATTGCAGTTAATCGAGATATATGTTGACACTGTTCAGTTTGAGACAATAATTGTCTTTGATCTTCAGGCTGAGAAAAATAAGTTCCAGGGTATCAGTGGTGTGCGTGTTGGTAAATAAGGATACCCCTCTTGTCAACACAAGGCAAATGAGAAAGGCATGTAGAGTCCCACAGTAAATCTCAGCAGGTACTCCCATGCACAACACAACACCACCTAAAAATAGCTCTCAAAAATACAGTGAGATTTCTCAAACAGAAATTCCATTCTAAAAAGTAAGAGTAGTAGCAAGAGGGCACCGACAAATGTTTTCTCAGGAACTTGGAGATGTATCAGCCTCTTACAAGATCGTAAACATATATCCCACACTGTTATGGCAAAATGACGGCGGGCATATTTGGTAATAGTTATTAAATATATTCTTAATTGGAAAGCCACTGTTTCCTCTAATTTTTACCACTGCACTGAGTTGCTAGGAAGGGGCAAAGAGCTGAATGCAAAAGACTTAACATTTACAGAAGTCAATATAAAGAACTACAGAAAACAACATGTTTCGCTTCCCTGACTTCCACTTCAAGGCATTCTTTCCTAGGTGCGTTTTTGTGGTTTAGACTTTTTAAAAATTGGAAGTCACTCAGCAAATACTACATTTGAGTGATAGCACAAGCTCACTGGTGAGTGCATGATGAAGAAGCTTGCAGTATGGAAAATTTTTGAGTTTAAGTTTCCCCAAATGACCTACTTTTTCATCTGGTTTGAGAGCACTTAGGTGAACTTGGGCATTTAACGGGAAACCCCATTTTGTAAGACTGTAAAACAGCACTTGAGTTAAGAGTACATGTGTTAATTGGTTCTTGATCCTCACCTAACAATAGCACTGGTTCTTCAGAACAAGGTGTGCTTTATTATGTCACTGTCACAATCCTTGTGAAGTTGAACCAGCATTTACTGCAAGACACCAGCATGCCCTGCCCATGCTCTGAGTTGGCCAGAAACATAACAATACTTCTGCAATGTAGCCATCTGATCACATACCTTTGTCAATGGGCTACATTGAATGAACAGTCAGGGTGGTGTCATGCTTAAGCAGCTATACCTGTTTCAGATTGGAGCGGTCTTACCTCTGGTCAGCCTGGGACCATTGCCAAAGCTAGTGTGGATCTGTTTGTAAACAGCTGCATGGATATATTCCTTGTGTCCTTCACATTATTGGCTTCCCTATGCTAGGTTAACAGTTGGACTCAAAGATGTTAAAGGTCTTTTCCAACCTACATGATTTTGTGATTCTATGATCATAAAAGGTTGCCAGTGTTGCCAATAATTAAGGCTGGGCAAGTCATCTTTCTAATAGCCCACTTTTTGGTTACTTCTGCCCATCTTCCGTGAATGAAAATGAAAGATGTTAGCCATGTAAAACAAATTTAGCAAATTTATTCCAAAATGATCAAAGTATTTTGTGTGTTAATTTAGGGACTGTGAATCAGGGCAGGTTCCTTTTAACAATCTGGGCAAATCTATCTGCATGAGAAATCTTTGTGGGGTCTTTCACACATAATGAATGCAAATTTGCTATAATTTGACAGAAAAAGAGGTTAAACATTTTATGCTCACTAAGGAATCTCAAACCTCTGAGCTGTTTTGTATTGACCAAATTACCGATTTGCAATTCCCTAGATTTAATTACTTATTACGAGTTTAGAGTAGCAAACCTTGAGTTGCCTTGGAAGGTTTTTTAATTCTGTCTCTTTAAAAAAAAAAAAAAAAAAGACCAAGAGCCATCTTCTACTGGTATTCATAAAGATCCCCCCTATTTTAGTATCCAAGTAGAATTAAGGAAAAAAATTTAAAAATGACTGACACTGTAATACAGCATGGTCAGTTTGCATTAACACCTTAAGAATGAGATTGAGAGGGAAGAAATAAAATCTAATTGCAAAATGAAAAGGGAGAAACAGAGGGGACTGAAGTCAGAGTAAGGAAAGACAACTGTATGGGAGGAACTGGGGCTACCTATGTAATTAAAGGAGACTGACACCAGAAAAGGAGTACATGAATGGGAAGCCAGGGAAAGTCACCAGAGAAGTGAACAGCAAAGTTGAGATAGAGCACAGCTCAAGTAAGAAATTAGAGAGATTTGCTTTGAAAGAACATTTGAAACATTTCTCGATTTGAAAGAGATTTGATTTGAGGAGCACCTGAGGGAACTGAGATTGTTTAGCTTGAAGAAGAAGAGGCTGAGAGGAGGCCTCATTGCTCTCTACAACTATCTAAAAGGAGGTTGTAGTGAGGCTGGTGCTGGTCTCTTCTCCTAAGTAACTAATGACAGGACAAGAGGTAATGGCCTCAAGTTGCACCAGGGGAGGTTTAGTTTGGATATCAGGAAGAAGTTCTTTACTGAAAGAGTGGTTAGCCAGGGAAGACTACCCAGGGAAGTGGTGGAGTCACCATCCCTGGAGGTGTTCAAAAAACAAGTAGATGTGGTGCTTTGAGACATGGTCTAGGGGTTAGGGAGATGTTGGACGAAGGCTGGACTTGATAATCCTAGAGGTCTTTTCCAACCTAAAAGATTCTATGATTCTAACGTGGCTGGGAGAGGGGAGAGCTTAAAAAGAGATCACATGCAGATTTACAGTCAATTTGGTGATGATGATTGATGGAGAGAGATAAGAAGAGGCAAAGGACAAGGACAAAAAGCTTTGCTAAGAGAGGTAAAATGGATGGTGCAGCAAAGAGTGTCTCAAAATAGACCACTTTGCTCAAGAGTGAGGACCTCTCAACAGCAACAGTGGTTTCCCTGGTCATCATCCCTACTGCTCTCTGGTTTGCCATAACTTTTGTAGTCCAATATAGGTATGTAATTTTTGCTAATACTGATGTACCAGAGAATGATTATCTGTACTACTAGTCAGCACTCTTTCAGTTCAGGCAACAGAAGACTTGTTGCAGTGAATGCAAAATCATCAATCCATGCTCAGGATCCATCTGTGTAGCAGTACGATGTCACATAAAATGCATTCTGGTTTTCCTCCTGACTCTAAACCTTGACATCCTTAATGCCAGGAATCTGCATAATACTCAAGCACTGTGCTCAACACTGAGTAAAGTAGTTGTTAAAGAAAACAAGCTTTAATATGCATTTTCCTCATGTAGCCTTGAGGTGAAGTACTCATGTATTATATCGCTACAAGATCAAATTCACTGCATGGCATGGACTGTCCTTAGAAGATGAATTAAAGACCTTTGCAATAAATATTGTTTGCAGAACTTCATTTGGTCCTCAGATTGAAAGGTCAGGTAGTGGGCAAGACAAATGAGTCTTGGAGAGGTAAAAAAAAAATGGAAAAGAAAAAATATCCCAACATATAAAAGAAACACCTCTTCTACTCCAAGCAGTGGTAACACAGCCAGCCCAGGATGGGTATAAGAAAGGTTGCACCAGCCAAGGCTGACAGGTGAGTATGCATGTGAATAAAGGCAGGAAGAAGAGATCAGGGAGGCAGGCTGCTCCACTTCTCTTTTATTCTGTGTATGACAGCCACATGCCTGTTCACAGTATACTCCTGTCCTCTGCCTTCTCCAAACCTCAGCCAGAGAGACAACAACGCTCTACGGGACAGATAAGACAGCCCAAACTTGTACCCTGTCATATCCTGCTGGGAGCTGGAAGTTCCCCATAGCCATGGGTAAGGAGACATCCCCACTGTTTTCCTCACATGATCGAGAGAGAGCTGGGTTCCACATGAGCTCCTGGCACGAGCCTGATTGATGTTATGACCATGTCACACCTGGCTGAACAACTGAGGTGGTCTATTTCATAGGAAAGTCAGTTGTTGGTCCAGGATGTGTATCTCCCACCTGTCTGGGACATGTGGGATGGACATCCTCGGCTTGAGGCTGAGACAGACCTGCACAGGCAGACAGGGTTTGCCAGTGGTGACAGAAGGTATCAGCCCTTGTTGCTGATTCTGTTGTTTTTGACAGCCTCAGCTATGGACAGGAACATGATCAGATCATGACATTTTCCTGACCTCCCCATCTGCCAGTCAGATTGAGAGTACTGGAGCTTTAGATATTGACCTAAATCTAAGAAGACACACACAGCTCCAATCCATACCATGTCATGGTCCTGTAGGGAGCTGGATTGTCCCCATGGTGTGGACAAAGGAAACTCTGCCCCACTTTCCTTCCTTATAAGCTGTCATTGTCTCAGTTTCACAGGAAACTGTAAGATCCTTCACATCTGCAGACAAAGAGAGAGCTGTGCCACCTGCCATCTGTAATCTGCCAAAGTCTCCCTGGCAATTGCAAGATTACCACAGCCATGGGCAGAGGGAGCTCTGAATCATACAGCATCTCTGTAACCTCCCATGGTCTCATGATCTTCACAGGCAACTGGCAGGTCCATACAGTCATAGGCAAAGGAATTTGTCTGCCACCCACCATCTCTGTAACCAGTCATGGTCTCCAGAACTGGAAGGTCCCTACATCCACTAACAAAGACGGCTCCACATCATCCACCTTCTCTGTAACATGTCATGGTCTCATAGGCAACAGAAAGATTCCCACAGCTGTGGAAAACAGACCTCTAAACTACCCATCCTCTCTGTAACCTGTCTTGGCATCATGTTTCTCACAGGTAACTAGAAGGTTCCCAAAGCTGTAGACAAAGGGAGCTCTGAACCACCCACCACCTCAGTAACCTGTCATGGTCTTCAAAGGCAACCGGGAGGTTCCAACACAAAGCAAGTGCTGCTCCATCCACAACCTCTGAAGCCCACCATGGTCTCCCACAGCAGGAAGATCCACAGCTGTGGGCAAAGGGAGCCCTGGTATTAATCTTTATCAGCATTCCACATATGAAACAAGAGCCGCTGAACAAGCACTAAAATGTCTTTATAAACTCTTTCTTGTTGATTTTTCTAGGTGATTGTTCTCCCAGAGAGGGCAATGGAAACTTATTAATATCCATTGTTCAGCCCTGAGGACATATTCACACTTCCCATCTTTTGTGTGCATAAACTACCAAAGTTAGAAGCTGCTTCTGCACATATGCCAGAATTTAATTTCTTTGTGAAGAACATACTACACCTAACTCTAAAGACTAGACTATATTTATTTTTATACTGTCAGTATTTATTGAAATAGTGAAAATACTAAGAAAAATGTCTCAATTGAAATACTTTTTTTTTTTTTTTAATAGGTTTTTCATGTTTTGAAGATTAACAGACACACACCCCCATAATACTTTAAAGCATAGGAAACAGTTGTGATAACTGCAAAGCCCTGCATTCTGAAAATATCATTGTTAATTCAGTTCAATGCCGATTTTAATTTCATTTCAACTTTATTTTTCTTTTCATATCTTAAAAGCAACAATAGAACAGCATATGAAACTTACTAGACCTACCATGAGTCTTTTTATCTTTGCCAGTTTTATGTTCCACAATTTCTTCCTGCCCACTGCAAGCCTCAAATACCCAATCAGCACAATTGCTGAGCACTACAGTACTGCCTACAATAACACTCAACAGAAACCACGCTAAAATATATGAAGTGCTAAAGTGTTCATTTTGCAGAGTGTATCTGAAATGGCACACGGCATTGAAAATCAAACATTTTACTTTTTGTAACAGTGATTCAATTCTCCTGTTGTAAATTATATAATACAAACCCCTTTTGAGAAGAGATAATAAAGATAAATTATATTTTTGAAATGCTCAGATACTGGAGTAGTGATCCCTATAGACAGATTTAATAATTTTTTTCCTCTACAAGATTTCCAAGCACCACCACCCAATATTAAAAAGAAAAAAGGAAAACAAAAAACACTGAGAAACAAACCACACAGGAGGAGACCTAGAACAAGTACAGAAGAAAGAAAAAACCCAAACTATTAAATGCTTGCTTATTAACAGCACTCTATCTGCTCTGCAGTCTAAAAGAGCTGATAATTATCTTTTCTAAGGGTGAAGAATAGGGGAGAAGAAATCGTGTCAGCTGCAGGAGTACATGGTATGTTATAACGTATAGCCACTGGAAGCAGTGGAATGTACAAGAAACTACACAAGACTGCACAAATAATCTGAATTCTGGCGTTCCCGCTCTTCCTGGAGCTTGACCCCAACTATAGTCATTGTTGTTTAACTCCAGCCAGCAACTAAGCACCACAAAGCCGCTTACTCCTACTAAATCCAGAACACAACAGTATACCAGCTACTAGGAAGAAAATTAACACTATTGAAGCCAAAACCAGGACACAAGTTTAAACAAAGCTTTTTGTGCAAGGTATGCTTATAGAGAACGGTGCTATCTCTGCCTGCCCTCTTTATCTTTGCACCTATATAACTGGTTCTTTACTACAGCTTCTGAACTCTTACTTTCAGGCAAAGCCAAACATTGCAACTACACCTACATGGAAAATAGCACAGCCTTGGTATTGTTACCACAAGTTACTTCCCTGAAGAGTTACCACTATTTCTTCTTTTTTTGTGTTTCACAATAAGACCTTTCACTGTTTTCTCTGAGTACTGCCAGGGTCAGGTGAGGAAGAGCCAGAGAGATTGGGAAGGAGAATACCACTGCTCCAAGCCAGGACTTTACCAGTAGTCACCCCACCTCCCTCTGAGCCTGTGCAGAGCTGCTCACCAGCCTTCTCCATAACCCATCGCTCCTTTTCTACATCTTGTGCTCCTCAGACATGTAGGATGAAGATAGTTCTGCTGCCCATGAAACACTGAGAAATGGCAGGCAAGCGAAGGAATGTTTATCTTTCCACAAACCAAATTCCTAGAGTCTAACCATTAGTTTCTCTACACTGTCTCTAGCAAGAAATGAAGGACAACAGTTCTTCTCCTCTCACTAGCACGGTAAGCATCTGTAAAGGATGGAAAACAGCACCTCCAATCTCAAAAGTGCATGCAATTTAAGAGAGGTTTGCAATTAGAAGAAGCAGAGTTTCAGTGGTGACCTGTGAAATCAAGTTAGGGTCACCAAAATAAAATGATTTAGGTTTGCAAGAAAAAAAATAATTACATAGCCATACTTTAAACACACAGTTAATTTTTCTTGTATGTCATTATATGTGAGAATAAGAATATTGAGAACTACAGAATAAAAAATATCAGAACTGTAACAGTGGCTTAGTCAGGAAAATTAAGAGTTAAGGTCTCCACAGTAGCTTTTCTGCAGGATTTCTACTAGTTTTAGCATTTATTTTTAAAATAACATAATGCAATTCAAAAACTGAAACTAAGTCACATCTATGCACACTGAAATAGCCAGCTGGTCCAGGGAGGTGATTGCCTCACTCTACACTGCAGCACTGTGGCCTCACCTCCACTCCTGTGTGCAGATCTGGGCACCTCAATATGGTGCCAAGGAGGACATCAGGCTATTTGAGTATATCCAGAGGAGGCCAATCAAAATAGTGAAAGGTCTTGAGGGCAAGGCTTATAAGGGGTGACTGAGGTCATCTGACTTGTTCAGTTTGCGGAAGAGAAGACTGAGGTGTGACCTCATTGCAGTCTACAGCTTCCTCAGAGGAGCAGCAGATGGGGGATGTGCTGACCTCCTCTCTGGTGACCAATAATAGGACATGAGGAAATGGAATGAAGCTACATGAGGGGAAGTTCAGACTGGACATTAGGAAAAGGTTCTTCACTGAGAGGGTGATCGGTCACTAGAAAAGGCTCCCCAGGTGGCTAAAGGGATCCTATCTTTGCTTTTCCCCCCCTAAATGCTTTAAACAGATTAAATAAATTCCACTCTTTTGAAGAGTTTTTTCAACTTACATGAATACAGTAAATGCCCAGAAATATTAATGTAATAGAAGATTAATAACATTATCTGAAAATGTGTTTCACATTGCTCACTTCAATGATTTTTTTTTTCAACTGACACTTGCATAAGAAATTTGAGATTTACCTTTTCTTGCCTACTTATTCAACCATCATTTTCACAAACAATATTTTTTGTATGTGTGAAAACACAGGAATGAAAACAGCAAGAAAGTTCTCTCTACATTTTTCTTTCATTCACCATTCTCCCCCAAGACCATTGTTTACAAAATGAATCCATTTGGCTAATGAAACATTCTTGCAAGCAGTACAAGAAGACCTATAAATAGGTATACTGTGTGCATTTTCTGTCCTCCTCCTACAAATCTACAGATACAGAGAAATAACAAAGCCTCCGATCCAACATGCTCAAGGCAATGTAACTCAATACACAATAATAAACATAAAAATTACTTAATTTTTTGTCTTCTTATACACACCAGTGGGATACAAAATTCTGTTCAACAGTGTTTCTCTGACACTACTATAAGTCAGGCAAACCTAGTCTTCTGTGGATCTAACCCTCCACTTTTTCTGTATTCTCCTCTCCTGCTGCTCACTCTAGAATCTATTAACAGACATCTGACTGAGTTTAAGATACAGATAGTCAGTATCAATCAGCTTACAGAAGTTTCATGTACGCACATGAATTAATGACAGTTGTTAAGGATTGTTAAGGACTGACTGTAAAGATGCAAAGGAGCAGGAAAGAATTAGAGCCCATATAGAGGGACAAAATGATCAGGGGGGTTTCTTGGGTGGTTTTTGGTTTTGTTTTTTTTTTGGTTTGTTTTTGTTTTTTGGATAAGCAAGAGCTTTCCACTGTATGAAAAGCAGGGTAAATATCAGCTGCTTTTCTGTGGTCTATTTATTTTGAAGCCTTGCATGAGTGACATGCTGTACTAAAGCACAGACTCCCCAGCACACATACACTTTGTTTTCTGAAGAAGCTGCTTTTTAATAGTAAAAAGGCATTCAAATGTAACCGAGCCATGGATACGGTTATGAGTTTTTCCTTTTGAAAGTATTTTCTTTTGATATGGGATTTACAGCACTTAGCTCTTAGAATTGTACTTGTAAGTACTACTCAGAGACATCTCCAGAATCCAGGATTACCTGGACATTTCTTATTTGCCTAAACACTGCACTCAAAGTGTAGGAGTACTCCACATGTATAGTAAGATTCAATAATCACACATAATTAGCTCAATTTCAAGTACACACACAATCTATTTATGCCTACCACTGGCCCCACTGTACTGTTGCCCACACAGCTGGCTGGGGATTATTCAAATTGAAAAAAAAAAACAACCAAAAACCCAGAGCTTGGGCATTAGAGGCCAGTGCTTCAATACACCAATGTACACAAGCACCTGCACTCTAGAAACAGTACAGAAATTGCATAGAGTCAAAATGTCAGAATCTCTGCCTCTATATGCTGTGTCTGCATCAGCCAAAAGTCTAGTTTGCATTGTTTATCACCACAATAAACTCGTTAATCTATTCCTCATAAATGTTGTAGGGCTTCCTGTAAAGGAAAAGTCTCTGCTGCATTATATATAGTTTTCTGGTCAAACTATCCAGCTCTTCTGGGATAATTACTTGACAATAACTTACACAGAGCTTAAACAAAATTCATATATGGTTTCTAGATGAAGGATTGAAGTGCAGGAATAGACTGTCCCTATGTGAGAGGCTTGTGCTCGGCCCATGACATTTTAAGGAATACAGTATGGTCTTTTTAGCAGAACTGACTTCACATAAGCAGTTACATTGCTAATAAATCTCTTCTTACTAGAGGCCTAGCAAAAAACCTGTTCTGTAAGAGGTGGTATCCATAGAAATACTTGGGGCAGAAATTACCAAAAAAAGGAGGTTCAGGGAAGATAATGTTGATAGCGAGAAACAGGAGCAGCTAAAGCCATTTCACAGGCAAAATTCACTGGACATGCTGCATGGATTTGGATATAGTGTGATGTGAGAAAAAGAAAAAGCAAAAAGATTAACTACTGAGCTATTATTGTACATAAAGCAATTGAAACAGCATGAACTCAGCCTAGCTGAGATAAAGTAAATTTTTTGCCAAAACCATGAAACTTCTGAAAGATAGGTGGTTCTTGGCAGAAGTTTTGATTTACTTAAAATTCATGAGTCTTATCTGTAATTATGATACTCATTGTGAGACATGGTTTTGAATCCAAGATGGAATGAATTCTGAGAAATGCAGATTTAGACTGAGGAGGAAAAAACCCCCAAGTTCAGGCCATGAAGTGCTGCAGAAATAATGGAAAATGACAAAATAAGAAATAGTAAAGGGAAAGATGGAATACCTCTTCTGAGATGAATGAGGAGATAGTAGTAGAAGAGAAAACTGAGATTAAAAAAAATAGAGTAAACAGATTCCCAAAAGACCCTGCAGAGCAAACATCTCAAAACTCTAATCCAGAGAAATGGCCCATGACCACACTCCCAGTTCAATAGTTCCCAGTCAATGAGCAAACAAAATACCAGATCAGGCACTGATGCACATGTAGAATATTTCCCTTCTGCTTCATAGCAATTATTTCTCAGGTCAAATAAAGACTGCTACGTATTGAAGGGAGAGGGACAGCCAGCTAAACTCCTGACACTGCCAGCATTGCTGGCAAGGAAAGAAGAGGAGGAGCTGATGAATAGCAAATGAACAAGAATGGGCCACAAGCAGAAGTCTCTGAAATGGGAAGTAGTCTTCTCAAGGTCTTTTTCAAACTATTACACCGTGATAACAATGCTTTCTTGTCCACACCAGTCCCATTCTTCCATTGCCCACCCCCCCCCCCCCATTTTGTTTAATAGTTTTCATTTAATTTCTCTTCTCAAAAAGAGAGAATAAAACTGCAAGGCTGAATGGAATCTTTCCTTCATATATAAATTGTCTGCCTATTTTCACTAAGATTGCTGTCAATGCAAGGATGGAGCTGTGTCCTTTCCTTTCTTCTTCCAGATCTTTTGGAAAGAAGGATGAAAAGCAAAATTCAATATTTGGGAAATCCAAATGCAAAGAAATATGGACAACAAATAGTTATTCTTAGGTATAACAAGATACTGCATGCTGGCTGTGAATAAAAGCAAGATAAAAACCTTTTGGAATGAACAGTGTAATGGGGTAGGAACAAAAGAATTTCAGTAGCTGCTAAATGTTTCCAAAAGGTATTGTTTCAGCCTCTCAAGAAAATGTTAAGTAATATGAGGGCAATTCAAAGATATAATCAGACTTTACTCTGCAGTAAAAAAAAAAAAATGTCATTACAGCAGATGTAAGAATGAGTTCAGCTAGCTCCAAGTAAATGGTTACCTGCTGTACTGTATAGGCATAGTGTAGCTTAATTTAGAACACTTAAACCAAATTAAGTAGAATTAGGAAAAAATAAACAAAACACACAGAATTGGCCAGTTTGCAAAAACCTCACTCTAAAGTGCAAATTCAAACTCCCAAGTCACTGTACAGTCTTTGAAACAAATTCTTGATCTAAATTCTCAAACATGCATGTAATTTTGAACTCAGATACTTTCTCAATGAAGGCATATATTCAAAAAACTTTATAGGTAGTATTATTTTACATGTTCACGCTTGCATGTATATATACACGTCTGTATATGTGCATTAATGTGTTATAGATGTTGTGCTGAGAGATGATTTTGCAAAATAAAAGCTGGAAACAAGACTTGGTTTAATAACTCACATTTTTTCTGCTGAAGATACTCCATATAAACTCTGTAAGTTGTATTTGCAGCTTACGGCATACACAGTGTATCTTGCTTAAACATGATAGTAAATTATCTACATGAACAATCTGAAGACAAAAGGATGTTTGATGTGGGAAGTCATATATTCATTTTTATGTGAGTACAGAAATGAGGGGGAAATGGCATTATCTAAAAAGACTTTTCAAGACACAAAACTTTTAGATCAAGTGTTATTGTAAGCATGATACAAGAAGTCAGAGGACTAGGGGTTATTTGCCCCTCCCTTCTCCCAAGAACTCACTTCCGAAACTGCGTATTTCAAAAACTGCTCAACAGGATTTAGTGCCAAGGACTGTTTGACTACTGCAACTCATGGAAAGTAGAGGGTCGAGGGAGAGGGGAGAATTTAAGCAAGCAGGACAAAGAAAACTTGAAATTAGATGAAGGATAAAGTAAACTAAAATAGTATTAAAAAAAAAGGAGTACCCAATCATTTGAATTTGATGGGAATGAGCAAATTGCTCAGTATTTCTGCTTTAGTTTTTCTTAGGTACTGTAGTTCCTGTTGAATCAGATGGCATGATAAAAATCTAATTACATAGACATGTCGCATACATAACTGGGCTCACAATGTAGTCCCACATCTCCAGGAGGAACAGAGCAACTTTGCTCAATTCCTCCCCCCCTACCCCACTTTCATCTAGCTTTATAGGGGCCTGGAGCTGCAGTTCACATACTAAATCTGGCTGATTTAATACATATTTAAAGATTGCCTGTCCCTTATTTTTTTGTTTGAGTCCTTTTCTCCACAGGGGTATTCAGAAGTTCCCAGGAACCTGCTAGCTGCTACTCATTACTTAGCTTTTTTTCCCCAAATAAAGCACTGGAAAGCAAGAATGCAAAGCATATGTACAATTTTGATGAAATTGAAACAGGTAAAATTTATTTCAGTGTATTCCTACTCAGAAACATATTATTTCACATAGTGCCCATTTTCCAAGCAGAGTAGTTCAGTGAGCAAGAGAAATAAAGACTGATTTTCCACATTAGGAATAATGTTTTTAAGTTGTACATGACTGTTAAGAAGGTACCATGCAAGGCTTTTCTTGATGCTAGAGCATTCTCTGTGTCCTTGTCCATGTAGATTGAGGGTGTTTATTGAAGTGAAGGTTTCAGTATGATCTTAACCTCATTAATCTCTTTTCTACTGGTCTGATTATAGCTATAAAGCCTATAATACTCAGGAACCTCGTGCCCTTCAACCACTATAGTGGCTGAACTCAAAACTGTAAGAAAGAAGATACCAAGACACAAACAGAAAAAGAAAGCATGATTATGTAAGCTTTATCCCTCTCTCTTTTGGGATCCACATTAAAAAAACATTTCTTGACTATAGGGATTTTAAGTGTAGATTGTTATTTTTTTGTTTTTGCCATGAGAAGATTTGTTGATTACCATAGGAATATTCAAGTGAGAAAATTTCACTCATTTAAATAAAAATGTGTGGGACCATGGTCTAAGAAAGCATGCTAATTCATTTGGGCACACCAATATTATCAATATCAGCACCACTGTCCTGAGGCAGAGCTTATTTGCTGCTTAAAATTCTGTGCTGGTTTTGACTGGGATAGAGTTAATCTTCACAGTAGCTGGTAAGGGGTTGTGTTCTGGCTTTGTGAGCAAAACAGCGTTGATAATACAAGGATTTTTACTCATTTCCAAGCAGAGCTTACAGAGAGTCAAGGCCCTTTCTGCTTCCAACCCCACCCCACCAGTGAGAAGACTGAGGGTGCATAGAAGGTTGGGAGGGGACACAGCTGGGACAGCTGACCCTAACTGACTGTTTTGCCAATTACCCAGCTCAGCACAAAAAATGCCACCATTACCAGGAGGCAGATGCATAAGCAGATATAGATTTTATTATCTATCCCCATGGGGTGCAGAAATGACACTACATGTCTGGCAACAAAAGAGAGAAACCCACTCACCGCGGGTGATAAAACAAAATGAAAAACGAACTTAACTACAAACTCAATAATAGAAGGGAAAAGAAACCAGGCAATCACCTCAGCAATTGACGGGGAGACCAACCATGCCCAAATATCACCATAGCTATGCACAAACCACCCCAGCAAACATCCGAGAGGTGCACCAGCAGTGCATGGTACATTCCACAAAGGTACATGGCCAAACTACAACAGACACCAATAGGATAAGCAATCAAAGCCATTACCAGTATTACCCTTGTCCCATCCAATATACTCATTCTGTCCCACCGTTGCTGGGGGAATCCTGGTTGCAGTGAGCAGCTGGGGGGGGGCCTCGGGGAAAAACCCTGCATGGGGTGTCCACCCGCAGGTCACCTTCTCCCACGTTCACTGTAAGTAGGGTCAGCTTTTATACTGTTGGATAAACAATTCCGGTTGCACCAGCAATCCTCAAAAATAACTTCAAAAGCAGGACACCTGCTATTTTTCCTCCTTATTGGGTTCCATCCAAGGTTAGCCAAGCCTGGGAAGAAACTCAAAGAGGAGGAGGCACCTCTATCTGCTTTGGTCTGTTCTCACGGCTAATTAACTAATTTCCCAGCAGAGAAAAATCCTCTGCTGGTTTCAGTCATACTGTCTGGTTGTGAGATTTATCCATACGTCAACTTTAATTCAGGGCCTATTGCTCAGGCGCTAGCACTTCACTGACCTGAAGTGTGGACCATACGACATCATGCTCAGCACAAAGCTGGGAGAAGAAGGAAGTAAGGAGGTGGAGGGACAGGATGTTCAGAGTCATGGCACTTGTCTTCCCAAGTAGTCATTATGCATGACGGAGCCCTGCTTTCCTGGAGATGTCTGAACACCTGCTTGCTGATGAGAAGTGGTGAACAAATTCCTTGTTTTGCTTTGTTTACATGTGCAGCTTTTGTTTTACCTAATAAATTGTCTTTATCTCAACCCATGCCTTTTTTCACCTTTACCCTTCTGATTCTCTCCCCCATCCCACTGCAGGGGGAATGAACTAGTGGCAGTGTGGGACTTCATTTCTGGCTCTGAATTTCTGAATGTGCTGTGTAACAGACTATCACAAAGCAACTGCCCACGTGTTCAACATCACACAGTTGGAGCAGGCAGCATGCACCATGCACAACTAGTTTAAAGTATGCACAAACCTGACCTCCCTGAATATTATATAATAAACAGAGTAGAATCAATAACCTAATTAGACAAAGGCACTAAGAGCATGGCCACAAAATCACATGGCTGATGCATGTTTGCCTGTCTTCACATGAAAACATGTGTGAAGGTCTAACTCAAATGGGCTGTGATAAGATTTTCATTAGCTCCAGATTGCTTTTGTTGAGTATATCAGAAAGAACACTGGACCAGAACATTGTGGAGTAACTACTGAAATTGTTTAAAGTACAGTGTAAGTACTTAGCAGAATTTATTTTATAATACCAATAAATTTAACAAATATACTTTTCTAAAAGTATAAATATTTCAATAAGTTGCTAGAGCACTGTATAAAAAAAATCCTAGCCATATCAAGCCCACAAGTAAGCCTGCTTACATTCTATATAAAACAGAATATTTTACATTTCACAGGGTTTCTTGACTTTGAGTCATTACAAAGGGTCATTCATCTGAGATTATGAAGTCCAAAGCTGGAGTTAAGGTTTTCAAAGCTGTATTTTTATAGCTTAATTGTATCATACTCAGACACCTCACTGCTGATATAAGACATCAAAATAAAGATGATATACTTTTGAAGACTTTTTAATACTTCAGGTGTCCATGACATTCTTTGCTGGTCAGTTGCTGTGCACAAAATCCTTTCCTGCAATTCCAAGCCAGTTGACTTGAATTCTTGAAGTATTTTGAATAGGGTTTATATCACCCCTCTGCACTGGAATGAGGGGGTCATTTTATCAGTTACAGCAGGGCATGTAACTGATAAAAATTGTATCAGCTGTTGAAACTTTAAAATCCAGTTCAATTTTAGAGAAAGATTAGAGCAGAAGGTGCTTAAAATTATAACTGTCAGTAGGATACAAAACCAAGTCAATTAAAGAATCGAACCATTAGGTCAACTTTTTCCAAAGATAATTAGCAAGCATACAGATACCTATGCCTCCACAGATGTCTGTGAGAGGTAAGAATGCAATTAGACATGTCTTTGAACATGAAGTAGTCCTGAGCTCTCAGCAAATATTTATGACTGAACTAAGTAATGGATTAGCCTATTTGATACAATTTTGCAATCAGGAAAAAAAGTACAGAAGTACAAAGCAACAATGAAAAAAAAAAAAAAAAAATCAGTGGAAGATCAGAGGAGTTTTTCCTGTTGAAGTCCTTCTTTTAACCAAGACAGTTGTTTTGTCCCTTTGTTTGTAAAATGCTGTCAATTCCAAAAGAATCAAGGAAGAAAACACCAAGTAAGAATAAAGCTATATGTAAAAGTACTTGCATCTCTATATATTACAATAGAAAAATATTTCACCTTTTCTTTGATGATAAATAGCCTAGAGAAACAGGAATTCAGACCCTAAATTCTCCCTGTTCTGTTGGTGATACTGCTAAGATTTTTATGCTCTCAAAATTTCATCTTCTTAGTAGGAAAGATTCCACTTTAAGTGTAATCTACACCAGAAAAAAATACATATTAAACCCCCTGCCCCCCCCCCCTCCCCACCCCAGATTGTTCTCATTCTCCCCAATGAAACTTAGAAAAAAGGCAGTTCTGGAAAATTTCCAACTGAGATAAATCACTTTAAATGTGTCCCTATATGCCTAGAAATGAATACATGCGAATGAACAAGGATGAAAGCAAAGAGAGCTTGGGAACATTTTGGCCAAGATTTTTTCCAAGTATTTTACATCAGCTCTGAACTAACTTGCATTAGGAACCTCTGATTAGGCACGGAATCTGGGTGCAAAGCACTTGGGAACACAGTTTAGTTTAGGTTTGTAATTCCAGTAAAATTCAGATTAATATTAGAGTTGGGAAAATAATAAAAAAATTGACATCAGTTGTGCTTAAGAGGGAAGAGTGTCATGATTTATTTCAAAAGTAATAATAACTTCAAAGCTTTAGTTACACCTGATGCTTTTACTCTCCTCTCAACTTTTCTTTTAAAAGTGCAATATTCTTATGTTATACCAGCACCAGGAGTCTGAGATATTTCTATGGTTACTATTCCTACAGATACGAAAAAAGGTGGAATTATCTACTTCAAGTAGTGTTTGGTTTTTATGTGTATTTCCAAATTTTTGTTAAGATAAAGCATATAAAACACAAGAGAAATAAAGAACAACATGTCCACTGTAAAGACAGACCTTCATAAGATAATGGGAATTCAAAAAACACTTTCACAAAAGCATCTAAATAATTTCTATCAACATTCAGACATACAAATCCTAATGGAAGAAGGTTCAGCAAACAAACTATTCTATCTCTAGAGGTCAGAAATAGCAGGCATGTAGACAAAATACAGCTAAGCAATGCTCCTCTGCATCCAGTGATGTGTCTCTCAGTCAGCTTATAAACCATGTAATGGCTTTGTGCCTAATAGATAGGTTTTGGTGAATTTTTCCTGCCGTTTATTTGCCCAGTCCTTTCTGAAGCCACCTGAAACCTTAGTGTCCACTACAACTGGAGAAAGAGTCCAGTCACTGTGAGCGCGATTTCTTTCACCACAAGCTCATTAGAGAAAACCAAACAATGTTCAGGAACCGCCATAAATGGCTGATCAAAACAGGGGCAACTCAAAACAGAATTCACTAGGCTGAAGAACTCCTTGCCTCAATTTACATCTATATTTAGTGCATTAGCAAAATAAAAAATAAAAATAAAGAATAAGCATAGTGTTAGAACAGTATTTAATAATACACTTCCTTAGTGGTCTTCTGCATGAATTAGATTGTCAGTGACTTCATCATCTTTTCAAAGAAACTCAAGCAATTATTTTCTCTTTTTATAATCTAAGTAAAGGGCAGAAAGAACACATGCCCATTTCAGACAAGCTTCAAGCTTCCATTATGCCTCTGAAAAAAGCTGCATTAACCCAGGAATTAGCCCAGCAAAACAGAATAATGCTCTCTTCACTATGAAAAACTCAGCCAGCAATGTTTTATGTTTTCTTTTCATACTTAAACTTTCTAGTTAGTACATTAAAAACATTACATTCTGGTTATTGAGTAATAGCTTTCTCTTTGCAAAGTTAAATTGGTTACCAAATGGCAATGACTGAAATTCCAGGGAGAACAGGAAAATAAGAAAATAAGCCTGTTTCTAGAAGACCAATGTTTTGTATCACACTTTTGGTAACAAATGTTGGTTTCTTATAAATAATATATTTTCTTACAAAGCAGAATTGAAAAGTAATGCAATTCATGCAGGAAAAAATTCAGCAAAAAACTATTTAAAAAACAAAGTAATTTTAGATGGAACTATGTCAGATGTAGAAAGAAAAGCTATTTATAAAGATTTGAAGTGTATTTGCAGTATATTGCTAGAAGTGACTTTATAGCAACAGAATTTATATATGACATATTGCAATGTAGAAATACTTGCAAAACTGTAATTTAGAAGGTACATCACAGATGAGGAACCACTGCATACACTGTGTGACATGACTAAATGCTAATTAATCCGGAGACCATTAATAATCAGAAGGGCAATTATACTAGAGAGTCCATATTAGAAAGTAGTTGAGTGCCATTCACTGGCTGAATCGATGGTATTTATACAGTAATTCAGCATTATGTATGGAATAATGTTATGAAGTATCTGCTATACATATTATTCAAGTAATTCTTCCCCATTCTGATTAAGTAGCGCCTATTAAATATCAGTAAAAATAGAGTGAGCTTCTTTCCATCTTGACATATAGCTTTACATCTATTATACTTTACTCAAGCTTTTGTATAATACACTATAACTGAGATAAAAATCTGTTCAAGTGTCATTACTGTGTAATTGAAGACATTTACATATCCAAGATATTAACTGCTTTTTCATCTAGGCAGTAAAGGATTTCAGGAGTCAGTGTTTGATTTCTGTAGGCAGTATAAACTAAAGGGCTATTGCCATTTCTCATTTAATCTACAAACCATTCTGTGCAGGTAAGAGGGTTGCAGTGGCTGATACAATCACTGGTGCATGACTGTGTGCGTGCAAACACACACACACATTTATAGGTATGTATCTTCCATCTACAGACAAATGCAGGTCTTGGCAAGGAGACTCGTTCTCACTGGACTCAAACAGGGATTACCAACTTCTGTTCTACAACTTTTCAGACACTTACGACTGGTAAACCACAAACTATTAAGTCAACCAGCTGTCTAAGGGTAGTATGTATTTGTACTTAGCAATCTTAACTTCTTCACAAATTAACAACTTCATAGTACTACATTATGCTACTACAACAGTACATAGCATAAAATATTTTTGAACAGCATCCCAGCATACTGGCAGGATTTTTAACTTTTTTTTAGAGGCTGGGCCAGCCACTAGACAAATGACAGATGCTCACTATTAACCCCTCTCCCTTCCCAAGGGAGAAGAGAAAGGGAATAAGGGAGAGAGACTTGTGGATTGGAAAAGAAAATTAGAACAGCTTTAATGAAAGTAATAACAATTGAATATATGCAAATATATACAAACCCAATATTGAACCCAGCCCTGCTAATGACAATTATGTCCCCATGACCACGATGCTGTGGATCAAGCACTGGGAAAGTCCCAGACTGGTTTCAGAAGCTGGATTCTGGAACTGGATTCAGGAACTCTTGGATCAGGATTTAAGGCAGAACAATGCAACCTTTTCCAGTGCCAGCCATTGAAGAGAGCTTGATCGTCATTATCCCTCAGCTTTGTATTGAACATGATGTATACGGGATGGAATCCCTGATTGGTGAGTTTAGGTTCCCCTGTCCTGTCCCCTCCTCCCTGCAGGTGCAGCCTTTGACTTCCCACACCCCCAAACTGGTACACAAGATTTAGCAGTGACCTTGATCTGCACAGGAGCAAGAATAAGCATGAGCCTTTCTGCACACACCAATCATGGTAGTAACTAAACATCAAGCATTATCACTGCTAGAAGCTGACACTGTCTGCAAAAATCTGCTGTTACCTTCAGAAAGTGCAGTTACTTAGAAGAGACTGAGCTGAAAAGTAAAATCACTGAATAGAATTAGTTCTGTTCTAGCTCAAGCCAGGACACTGCAGATGCCCTACGCCTGCCACTGTTCGATTAAGGTGTCCCAAGTAACAGCTACCTTCTGTCCACATGATAAAATGTAAAACATCACCTCCTGAAATGAACCATCTGGACAACGAGATGAATGAGAAAGAAAAGCACCACACTGCAGTGCTCTTACTAACTCTGTATCAAGTATAGCACAGCACTACTCATTTAACCTACTCTGGTATAAGCTCCATTTAATTCTTAGCATTAGGAATCTCTAATAATTTGCAGCTAAACTCCTAATAAAATGTTGAAGTTTTCACAGATATTCAAAGACATTTGGAAGATTTATTTTCAAAAGTCATATAATTATAAAGGAGACAACTTAATTAGAGACTCAAAGATGTTCTGTAATAGAACTCTGCAGCACAATCTTTCTTCGAAGAGAAAAGCAGCTTACTCTCCTTGACAGAGTTGAACCAGTCTAAAAAGACAAAACCAACTTCAGAAGCAAAGGCTTAGTAGTTTTTTGTTACCTAGAAAAAAAAATAATTGTCTTTGAAGCCAAATTTTTCACATTTGTGCAGGCTTGGGGCATCTTAACCAACGCAGCTTTCTCTTCAGTGTTCTGTACTGACTCAATATAAGCACAATAATTTTCATGTAACATGTAAAATGAAGACTGGGGTACTAGTAACATATGTCAGGGCATTGAGTTGTAAATGGCTTTGCAGTCTCAATCTGGAATTTATAATCTGGGGTTAAATCTAGGATGAAGGGGAAGGAGGAGGAAAAACAAATTCCTTTAGCATCCATCTCTAAAGTTTGTATTTCACAAAAAATGAAATACATATCAGATACAGGATGCTCAGGAGATCTTTCTACCTTCTGATCTTCTCATAAGCATGAGTTCTATCTTGCATTTGTGTACAGGTACATGTGAGGGCCTAGGAAATGCTGAAAGAACAAAAAAATCATTAAATATACCCTATGTCAAATTGATATAAATGAACTTCTTATGTGTCTGTAAATTAAAACAGGGGCATGAAGAAAAAAGGAGAATCCAAGCAGACTTATTATTTTACACTATTCACAAAACAGCTTGTTATTTCTCACACAGATTTTTGTTCCTTCTTTTTGAAATTTTTTTAATGAGGAGAATTATCTTGGAAATGAGCTTAGATTTAAAGCTGAATAAAATTACATAGCATTTGCTGGTCTTCAAGCAGTTACACAAAACAGATCAGGGTCTTGCTAATGAACAAGTTAGGATGGCAAACAGAAATATGCAATACATGTTTGCCTAAATTCAGCTGCATTTAATGTCCAATTATTTCATAAAATATGATCCCTCTTAAATAACACCTGGAATTGGTTCCAACTGAAGTGAAATTGAAAACTAGCATAACAGCACACTGGTCTTCAAGGTTTAGATCTTAAGGCTTTCTTGGAAATGAAGCCCAAGAGAAGAGATTGAGCAAAACTGAATTCACAGTATTTATAGGTTTGCTGATGGACAATAGATTTTGGTCTTCTCAGGTGTACTTCTTATGTCCAACAAAGAAAGTTTCATAAATAAACGGCAATACCACTGCCATCTCCTCCTTTCAAATGTAACATTAAAAATCAAGTGAAAAAGTTTTCAGCAGATTAATCTGAAAGTTTAAGTTGTTTTGTTTATAACCAAAGGAAGCTCAGGATATGACAAGCTACACAATGAGAGCTGGACATGGAAAGGAGAAGAATAAACAGAAGACAGGAAAGGAAGGCCTAGGAGAAAGGACTAGGTTCTTGAGTATCCATAAAGCCAAACTGACTGCAAGATTCTGCATCTGAGCCTACTCAGTAGGATAAAACGCAAAGATGAAAGAAGAAAAAGAGGAAATAAGAAAAATAAAGGAAATAAAATTTTAGTAGTCTTTGATTAGCGGAGATGTTAAGCAACATAGGAATAAGATTGTTTTGCTTTCAGGGAGAAGATGGCACTTTAGTGGTATTGCAACAGTATAATGCTGCAAACTTCTGCACCCACAGGAGAAGAAAGAAATGGAAGTTTGATGTCTAACTGCTGGTGGATCTCTGGACACAAGCAGCATAACAGAACTTTTTAGTGGAATTTGACCTTCAACATCTATACTTCTTTATACTTGTCAGAAAACTTAAATTAGCCACTGAAAATAGCTTCTCTGATCATTGTTATTTCAGCAAAGCAGGTCAGCAGCCTGTCAGCTCTCTCATGTAACCTTGCCCTTGTTACAATTCTAATCCATCAAGGTAACTTCAAGGATAATTTCAAATTATTTTTCCCCAAGGCAGCATTATGTTGAAACTTACAACAAAAGCTCAGCATTCTCAAATCCTTCCCATCCCTTGTCATGAACAGATGGCACAATAAAGACAGAACCATTTCCTTACTCTCAAAACTTAGAGGAAGTGGAGTTTGTTAGGAAAAACAAAATTAACACTATAAATATTTCTGAAGATGCATATGGTTTAGTACTCCAGAAGTACAGTAGCAGCAATATGCTTCTTGGCTTCTGGCACTACTGTCATCAACGTGATTGGATGATAGAAGAACACAAAGACTAGAAATAAAACCCATTTTGCCCTAACTCAAAACCTACAAATTCCTTTTCCCAAAGGACCGAGAGTCCTAAAAAGCTCAGATGGCCTTCGGACCACCACACTGTGCACAAGAGAACTGTTAAAAAGTGGATGGCTGATGAGGTCTTGAATGGCAGCCACCCCAACCAATATATTTCTCATTGCTGCTGTAAGTTAGAGATTTCTAAAAGCTAAAACATGCCTTGTAACATGGGGGCTTTAAAGCTGCCTTTGCTTCCACTTCCTCTGGTACCTCCACGAGGCAGACCACAGCAGTATCTCTGCTTTCTACTTCATGCTCTTTAACCCGTTACAGCAACAGGGAGGCACATCCATGCAGGACACCCACAAGTTTTCACTCTAAAAACACATGTTAGGCCATCTCCTTTGCATGTGTCCTGCTCCTCACAGACCCTTTTAAGTGGTAAGTGGGAATCACAAGTTTGCAAAGCCTAAATCTGGACTGCATAGGAGACTCTTGTGCATTCTAAAAAAAATTAACCTCTGTTTTTCCCTGGCACCGTGGGACTCTTGATAACAAGAATGCTTTGTCAACAGGCAGAAGAAGAATTTCTTGGGTTTTATTTCTGAGTGCAAAACTAATTAATCAACCTACCTAGAGATTAAGGACCATAAAACCTCAACACTTTTAGGGCAGAACGTCTCTCTCCTCCTTTCTCCCAGCTAATTTACTGAAATATCTGAAAAGAGAACACTCACTTCTAGAACTGGACTTGTATTTACCATTTTACAGAAGAGCATAAAGGAATAAAAGATAATACTCTTTTACACAACTTAACATATTCCTTGGAAGAGGTCAGAGAATAGAGGGCTGAGTGTGAGATGACATCCAAAAAAAAGAGAGCTTCTTTCCACCTAGTAACTAAGACACCTCAATACTCTAACTGAAATAGTGACTCTTTAAACAAAGAAAAAAGTCACACAGGGAACGCTTTTTTCTTGCTATTTGTCAGGAGGATGAATATACAACTGTTAACAGTGAATTATAAGATGAAACTAATAAAAAGGCCTGAGCTGACTACAGGAAATATCATGCCAATCAATCTGCATTCAAAAATCCCAATTTATGCAGTGCAAAATGCAGCCATACAAGAAGAATATGCTCACACTCTATCACCTGGTATTATACAGTGCTTTGTTTATGCATTCAGTTTTCTTTTGTGCTTAAAATCTCCTGTAGAGAGGCTGATGAAGAGATAAAAGAAAGAAAGAGAAAAAAAACAAGAAACAAAAAAACCCATTGCTACAATACAAGAAAGAATAGTAACTAGATGGGAGGAATCTCATTAATTTGTCTGTCAATAGCGATTAAAACACCCTACAAGTAAACAATTAAAATATGAAAATTATCATATCTCATTTTTTGAAGCAAGATGGAAAACAAAATTAGATTTAAAGTTAGATTATGGAAAACTGTACTACAAAAACTCTCAAAGTCGTGGTTACTAGGAGAAAAATAATCCATGTTAATTAAGGAAAGTTTTTCAACTTTGCATTTAAAAGAAATATTACAATATTCTGTATCACTGTTCTTACAGAGTATAGCTTCTATATTAATATTTACAACATGCATAAGGGCTTTTTTTGTGTTGGTTACAGTTTGCTCTCCTACAAAATAATTTAGAATTGCTACACAGCAGCTATTGCCCTGTAATTCCATCAAGAATATTAAGACAGCTTTAGGAGTTAGTTCAACTCTTGGTGGCTTGAGGGCAGTCTTTGATTTTAATAAAGAAGTCTATGCAAAGAGCAAGATGTCAATTTACAAGTAGGTCAGAGCAAAACTAGGCCATTCTTTTGTTTGGGCCAAATCGGAAGCCGGTAAAAAAGGCTGGGCTAAAAGGGTTTTGCTACAAATGCCAATCAGTAGTCAGACAACCATGGAAATAAACCAGCCAGCAGCTTTTAGAGCGCAAAGCAATGGCTGCCTACAAGTATTTAGGGTGAGTTATGGAAGCAGAGCCATTGCAAATGGGCAGTTCCCCATAAGGGAAAGGTATGCATGGGTAGAACTGGAGAGATTTCATTTTCCTGTAGACTGCAGTACGTAAAGGAGAGGGAAAGGAACAAAGTGGCAAATCTGAGAACTGTCATCAATTTATTTAGTGTTGTGCCATCCATTTCTGTCAATGATTATTGCATAAAAGAAAGGATCAAATGCTGCATAATATATCTGCCTATATGCACGTTCACATTTGCTGTTCACCTGTATCAGAGATCTTCCCCTTGACACCAACAGTCATGCTATAGCATAGCTTGAATCAAGACCCTGAAGACTTCAGGGCCAGGCAAGTGCTTTTACTGCCTAACTAAGCATGATTCTGAACACTATTTGGCATCCCTTTTTTGGGCAAATAGTCATTTTTCTGATGCAAGTCACTATTCTTCAGGCCACCATCCACACTACATTGTTTAACAACCACCCAAGTGCCTTAAAATCTCCTTCAGAAACAGGATCTTAAAATAATAAACACTTCAAGTGCAGATATCAGGGAGGAATTTGTCCAAAAAGACATATTTTGTAACAAAACAAGAATAAATAATAAAGAAATGAAGAAAAAAAAAAAAGGTAGACTTGCTTATAGGAATAAAGCAAAACAGAGAAAGAGCAAAAAAGAAAAGCCAGGTGAGTCTTCTGTTGTTTGAAGGGAAGTTCTGATTAGAATCAAACACTTTTATATTTGTTAGGATAGCAGCCATGTATTCGCTTTAAGTATCAGATATTTCATAAAGCTAAAATGCCCCATTGGAGGCCCTTAACATCCTCATTGCCTCAATTCCAGAAGAGGTGGAAGACCAATAGCATGATGGAGACCCATGCTCTGCTCTGACACAGCATGCTTCTCACAACCACTGTCACTTGCTGATGGAGTCCATCCTCCTGTTCTCGGTGCCTTTTAACAATTTCCCACTACTAACAGTGAAAAACAAGTAGCCAGCCTCAAAAATAGGGTGCATAAGATTAGGAGTAATCTTATGGACTTGTTCCTCCAGTGCACCTAGAGTCAAATACTCTAAAGCTTTGCCAAAATTGGTAAATTGGTGTTGTAGAGAAGCTTTCCATGGCACTTGGATTCAATCGTCTGTACTGTTAGGTTGTTAGGATTGCTCCAGATAGTTTTTATCCAGATGAACCAGCACTCTTCAAGCAATTCCTGCACAGGATTTGGTATTCAGCTGTTGGCTTTAGGGCCACTGAATGCTCCTAGGACCACTTGTGTCTACACTAATAAACAGAGTTGCAGAAGAATACATGAATAGGCTAGACTAGACTGTTTTTGTTGACAGATACCTATAATAATAATAATCTAGTCTATCTGACCACTTCAAAGCTGACCAAAAGTTATGAAGGGCATTGTACAAATGCCTCTTAAACACTGACATGGGGCACTGACCACCTCTCTAGGAAGCCTGTTCCAGGATGTGACCACCCTCTCTGTAAAGAAATGCTTCTTAATGTCCAGTCTAAACCCTCCTGGCTCAGCTTCAAACCATTCCCCAAAATCCTATCACTGGATACCCAGAAGAGATCAGCACATCCCTTTGCACTTCCCCTTAGGAAGCTGTAGAGATCAATGAGATCACTCCAAGAGAAGAGGATCTACAATGAGAAAGAGCTGGTGAGGATGAGTGTTTACACTAGACCCTCCAAAATGCACAGACTATGAACCAGCTCTTGTTCAGACTGTGCAAGCCTTTACTGTGCGAATGTGTTTACATTCAGAATATATCTTCTGGGTTAACTTCAACAGTTTGCATACCCCAAGATGATTCCTCGGGGTGCAAACCAAAGTGTGGTATATCAGATGAACGGGGGGTTTTCTTCAAAGACACACTCCTTATTCAACCTAAAATATGATATAGGCATACTTAAGTTTACCAGTGTAAACTGCATACAAATACTAACCATTAAAAAAGAGGGGAAAAAAATTACCATTTTCTATATACAGGTAATACATTTGCAATTCTGATGTACATACTTCCAGATACGATGCTAGCCAAGAAATGATTTGGTATATCAGGTGGTCCCTCAAGAGTATACAATGTTGTTTGATTTTCTGTTAAGAGGAAGATCCCTTTGCCAAAATGATACCAGAAAAGCAAAGATTGCAGTCTTTATCAAACACAAAGCGGTTTTATGTAATAAAAAAATCAAATATTCAAGCTTTCTTTAAAAATAATAATTTAGCATACAGTCAGAAAATTAAAAATAGTATTCTTCAGATAAAAATAAGTGCTCAAACTAATATACCAGTGGGAACTATGCAGTGTAAAAATGAAAACAAATTATCAGATCAAGTGAACTGGACCTTAACTTTGTAGTACAAGGTTATCACAAATGCCTGTTTTGCTAGATTTCCAAATGGAATAGACTGAAATACTCTGGTGGAACATGACACACAAAATAAGATGCAAGTAGGTGTCACCAAAAAAAGGAAAAGAGTCCAGTTACACAGAAGTAAGACAAGATGTTTTGCTAAATTACTTGCTTGTACAGAGTAATATGGCCTGATGAAGGATAATCAGAAAAGTTTACACCAGGGACTTCTTCAAGGGCCAAAGAGTTTGGCTGTTAAGCTAGGCTGTATAGAGTTGTTGCCATATTTTAGTAGACTTGATTGTTTTCTGGATGCATATCTAATACAACGTTATGAAGTTGTAAATAATCTTAAAAAAATAAGATACAATTCTACTGTATTAGAATTTGTGCAAAAGGTATCAATGCAGTAAAGAAGTTGAAAATCTAGATTTCATTTTTATAGTAATTGTTGAAGTTACTAATTTAAACTAGAATGCTTTGAAGTCTCTTGTTTTATACCTCTAGTAAACTTTCAAAAAGTATTTAAAAAGACAGAGGTGTAGATAATGTTCTGAACACGTATTTGCCTCTACTCTGTCTTCCCCCATTTCAACTAGATTAATGGTATTTGCATGCATGAATTCTCCAGAATGTCTAATTCTTGCCTTCTCCTGAGCTCATCCAAGGCTTTATAACCTTTTGTTCTTATTTGAAACCTCTACAAAGCTCTGCGAGCAATTGCTAGAAGCGAGCATTAGTATACTCCAGTTATTCCACCCCTTGTATGTGATCCCTTTCTATTGCACATACAAAATACAAAATGTGTCTTCCTGGTGGTAAGCTGGTGATTCTTCCTCAGATTGCTTCTGCAGTAGGAAAAGAACATTGCAGTTTGGAGAACATGGCCTTTTGCTTGTTCTTCCATCTTACATCTCTTGCATCCTTGCTCACTCCAGCTCACGCACTAAATCCACATTATAATCTTTTCTCCAATGTTTGTATTCCTCTCTTGCTGGAAACTCTAGGAGGTTACAAATACAGGCTATGCTGTATATTATGGATTAGACGCCGTACAAAGAAAGGATGACTGGATGCCTTTTTACTATCAAATTATTAGATAACTTACCATATGATGGAATGGCAGAGTAGCATCTATCTGAACTCATTTCTCACTCAGATTTAGCATAATTTTTGCTGCATTGTTTTACAGACTTTGCTCTTACACACCTTTGGTTGGTCAAGCAGCATTGGTGCTTTTAGAAATGGCAGCAAATAAAAATACATGAAATACAATTTCACATACATAAAATTTAGATTTTTCATTACTCAAGTTTTATTCTAGTGTAATTGACATCTGGTTATTCCATGCAGCCTTTGGCATTTCATAAAAACCATGACAAGAAGGTCCCTGATGAACCTGAAGAAGATTCCTCTGCACTGATATTCTCTAGGAAGTCTCAGCTGGACAGAAATATCATACTGAGTTGTAGGTACCTACTGAGATGCGTGTTAGCCAAGCATTTGCAATACCTTCCTTTTCTTACCAGCTCTCTTTTTTCTTCTCTATTCACTTGTTCAGTTTTGTAGTTCAGGAACTATGTACTGATATCAGATGAAGCAACAGAGATCTCCCTTCCAAAACTATATTGTGTTGTGCATGATTTTAACAGAAAAAATGAATTGAAGATGCTTATTTTTTTTATTTAAACTCTTCCCTTTCCTTATCCATTTGCCTCAACATTTACTTGGGCAATAAAATATTACTTGCTTTATAATTTCTGTCAAAAATTCCCTCATAAATTACCTGGAGTTGTCACTATTTTAAAAGCAATCTCTGACAGATGATAAACTTTAAGTCTTATTTGTTATATTTCAAATTCCATAGATAGGATTTTAATTTCAGAAGTAATTTGATGTTTATAAGTAGATTGTATGGCTATTAAGTTTATGATTTACTGTTTGCAGCTGTTCTGCAGTTCTTCCTCAGGGAAGTGCATTTTAATTAAATCCAATAAGAAACAGAACAAAACTGTTGTTTGTGTTGTTTTTTTTTAAAAATTCAATATAGTTATATCTTAATAATTATTTAGCAAGTTGTTCATGCAGTAAATCCATTTATTGCATTTTAAATGACAATTTGCACTGCACACCTTAAATAGAACTGGTGCAAGCGCTTGAGAGACCTGACATTGCTTACAGGAAATTCTAATGTTTTAAAATGGTTGCAGCCCTAGCTCTTTAAGAGACAGCTGTAGAAGCTTTGTAGGAGAAAGGTGACAGTATAGCTCCCAAATAAGTCTGCAAACAGAAACTTGGAATAAAAGATAAACTTTCCAAAGCCAAATCAGCTTTATCACCTTATTACTGGGCTAATAGCTTTGAGATGCAGCAGACTATTAGGCTATGCAGCCAACCATCCCAATGTTTATGTCCTGTTTGATCCCATTCTGACTACAAACAGAGCCTAAGTTATAGTGATTTCTTACAAATTTTGTCATTCACGATGCACCGATACTCCCACTCACATCTTATTTCACACTCTACTGTAATATAATCGCGGTTTCCCTAATACAGGGCAACAGAATCACCAGTACCTTAAGACAGGAAAATGCCAGAGTCTACACTTAGCCCATATCCAGAGCTGAAATATAGTAGTTGCTTTATTATCAAATGACCCCTGTCCAGCAGGGACTGGGGAATCAGGAAAAGGAGAGAAGACTCATGGGTTGAAAGGAAAATGGATTAAATGAAATAGTACAACTGTTATTAATACCAATGCCAATATAAAGTATACAAAGTTATACTTAGCTTAGCAAATGTGCAGCAGTCACAATAAACAGGAAAGTAGTCCTCAGGAGCAGGATGACAAGTGAGCACCTCCAGGGAGGGCAATCCTTGAAAGGGGGAGCAGGAGAAGGAAGAGACCTTCCAGCCAACTTTCACCTTTATAGTGAGCATGACATTTATGGTCTGGGATACACCTGTAGCCAACTAAGGTCAGCTGCTCTGGCTTTTGTCTTTCCCAGCTTAAGCTCCTAAACTGCTAACAGCCTGTAGAGCATGGTTGGCCTGGGATTCTGTCCCAGCAAAACCAGGACAATGAATTACAAGGATTCCAGATAGTTGGAATTTTTAAAAGCATAATGCTAGGTTGAGAGAGAGAAAGAATATGTGCTCTGGGATGGAAAGTTGAGATGAAAGATTAAGTTATTTCTATTATTTCAACTAGAAGTAAACATTAATTCTCCCAGAGTATGGGTAAAGACAATTACCCATTCTTAAACTTGTAGACTTCGCAGTTTGCAAACTCAATTTCACAGTCAGATTCTTCAGAAGATCCCTTTCTATCAATATTCACATCTGTGTATTTTTCTCTCTTCTTGTTTTGATTGCATCCATTTTCCTACCTTCCCTCTAAAACTCAAGCTTTGAGGATAACCTTCTCTTTTTCTTTCAAGCCTCTTCACTTAGGAGACACAGAGCTTATTAGCTGATAGTTCCTGCACGCCCTGGTAAAGACAGGAAGATATTCTTCAGATAATTCCTTTGTTTTCACTATCCACACAATCTAAACAAACAAAAAAATCCTCCCAAGTATACATGCATTACATTCTCAAAATGCCTCACTGAAATATGACTTAGAAGCAGAGCCTTCTGTTCAGAAATTTAAGCTATTTCCTAAGCACAATGATAAGACTAGTTTGACAGAATTACTGGTTTTTCAACAGCACTGGCAGTCAAACTCATCAGAAAGTCTTGAAGCCTATAAAAAATTATTTATTGTAAAATTCTCCTTCCAGTCTTCTCTGCATGTGTTTCTGTGTGTTTTTAATTAAAGAGAATGTGTTGGTTCTTTCAGGTTTACCCTTACTGTGCACATAGAAAACAAAGTAATACACATTCTACTTTTAAGCAACTAAAAATGAAGAATATATTAAACATGAAATATATAGCATTTGCAAAACCGTTGTTTAGAAAAGTCTATAATGAATACAAGAGCTGCGGAATATTGAGTCTAAACTGAACTTAGCCTATAAGAAACATTTTCATAGGGCAGAAATTATTCTTATTTGGAAGTGACACAGGCAGAAAGAGCAGAGGTCAACTACAAAAGCAGCACTGCACCACAGGACTAAAAGGAACATCCTGTCCCACCACATAAATTCATCACTCTCACAAGAAACTGAAAATCTGTTCTTCTTTCTGCAGGAATTTCTGCCTAGGAATAAGGTCAGGAGACAGTTGGATTATTTATTTATCTATTTCTCTAGAAAGGCTTTATAACATTATCAGAAATGCATGGAATATCTAACAGTCTTAGGAAAACAGTCGCTATCACATTTCCAGATCAGTGATTTCAAAAGGCAGAGCCTGTGAAGTCTGAGCATACGATGTTTCATACAGGTAAGGATTTGCGTACAAAGGGCTTTGCAAAAAGAGAACATAATTTCTTATTCCGTTTTCAAATTTTCTACCATAATCCATTCCACACTATCAGTTATAAAACCTAATTATTGAAATTGTAGTTGTTTCAAGCTAAATTGACAATTGCACTGAAAAACTCATGCTTTTAATGTTTCAGCTAGAAATACATCTGAGTTATTTCAATAGTTGCTTCTTGGAATCCAAAAGGAATTGCCTCTCTTTTCATATAATGATTGAGGCAAATATAATAAAAGTTATTAAAGTGGCAAATTATAACCATCTTCAATGCCAGCACAGGTTGTACATTTTCCAGAGAATTAATTATTTCCCATTTTTAAAAAGCATTTCCTTTTTTACCTACTGTGAAATTCTTAAATGTGCTTTTGAACACGTCTTTGAAAGTGTCAGACGGACACAGAAGCTCCATTCATAGTCTTGGCATTTCTTCTCATTGAATTCACACCGCTTTTCTTCAGACTGCACCCTCCCAACACATGCCTCTCCATCACTCCAACAAAGCAAATCAGCCTGGGCTTAATTTTCACTACTATAGATTTCAATGAAGCTCTTGTGTTAAAACTACGGCACGGAATAAAGTTAACTACTTTGGCTTTCAAAGTGCTCTATTGTCTATTTGGCAAGGGGGAAATAGAAATGCTAGCTGAAGTCTTCCTTAACATGTTACTTGAGAAAGAAAACAGAAAGCACAACCCTATTCTTCCCTTCAAGCAGCATTCTTGCCCAGCTGCTGTACAAACACCTGAACTCGTGCAGCAGTGAAGCAGCACATCCCTTTTCATGTGTACTGTGTAACTTTACCAGCCCAACCTGGTGAAACCCAGGAAGTTCGGACCACCAGATATTTTTTTTTTCTTCTCTTCACGTTAATTTTGGACAAATGCAAGACTATATTTTGTATTAACCATGTTTTGACACTTCCAGTATGGTAACAATTTAACAGGTATTCTCCTAGTCACTTCTCAAACCGTTACTTACATCACAGCTGAAAATAAGACCCATGTTCTAAAATGGTTGCAGTCACCACAAAGCAGTAAAATCTTATTTCACATTGGCTGAGAGCTCAATACAAAATGAATTTCCATAAAAATTATTCTTAAAGAAATATGCCACTGGGTATTCCACATAATTGTGAACTTCATTCAGCTGAGTAATGACTCACCTAGAATTAACATCTTGTTCATATATGAGAAACTTTTGCCTACAAAAGAACCAAGCTGTTTAAGTGTGCCACCGAGGAAAACTGTTTTAATTCTAGAATAGTGATTTTTTCAGTACTGCTGCAGACCGAGACACAAATGTAGAAATAAAAAAGGGCTTGCACTGCCTGTGGTATGAACACTTCCAGTGAAAAAGCAAGAATTTATAACAGAAGAACACGGAATGGACAAGTATGAAAAGGACAATTTTCTTTATCTGTCTGACATCAGGATTCCATTTCAGTGCTATTCCTCCCCACAACTGCAGAGGTCTAACAGAAGCTACACACCTTTAGATACTGATTTGCCAGTGGAAAACAAAGGCAATAGAAAGGGACCGTGGCTCATTACCCATAGTTGCATTACTCTGCACGCGATAGGACAGCATGTGCGCAAGCTCCACCATTCAGACCAAGGATGCATTTTGTTTTGTACCAGCTTTGGTGACTATAAAGTTGTGAGAGTCTGGAACTTTTGTCTATGAGAAAAAACAAGTTCACAGGAATTATGCAAAAGTAGAACTGCTAATGTTCTTGAGCTTCTTATGGCCTTATTTAACTCTGATTCTGAGCCAGTCTTTTTGGCCAGCAGTCTGTAAGTAGAGGAAGAGCTGTAAAGTGAAGTCTACCAAATTCCATTCACAGCCACAGCCAGTGATCTAACATAGCCTTTCCAAAGAACTTGTTAATTTTACCCATAGTTAAAGCCAAGAGTTGTCATGGGGACATCATAAAAGATTTGTTCAAGCCAGTTTCACAAGTCAATAGCTACCAGCTGAAATCTCCATTTCCCTTAAGCCATTAAATCATACCACTGACTATTGAAAAAAAGATGACAAAAATAACCCCTCCAAAGAAAATGTAAGAAAATTCTTACATTCTTACAACACTTCCATTCTTATATTTTCATTAATTTACAGCCTTGCACTTAACCTCCCAAACCAAAGAGAGCCCAGAATACTGGAGAAGGTGGATCTATAATGTCTTCCTCTGCAAGGGCAGCTCTAACTGAGAAATCATGGCGCTTAAGTCTACTTTATTTTTAATATGTACAATTGTCTTTCCTTGCTCTCTGGGTTTACATGCACAAATCCAATACATGAACTCTGCTCCATAACCAATGGGAAAAAAAAAACCCAAGTAAATAAACCCCACAATGGTGAGAAAACATAGCAACTCATTTTTACTGAATATTACATGAACTGTTTCAAGTACCGGTGATGTAAAAACATAAATAGAAATGGAAGCTTTTATTCATTTTGTTCATCTGTTATTCAGAAGTTATAAAACACTAAGAAAAATATCTCACAGTTAAGGAATTAAAACACTTGCATCAGCAATTGTTACAAGTGCTTCATACTGTATCCCTATAGATATGAAAAGGTAAAGCAGAGACTTAAGAGGTAGTTTCCATGTTTGTATTGAGTCATTCACACATAGAGAACATTTACTTTGTTTTTCAGTGTATTAAAATAAGTTCAAATAACCTATTATTTTCATTTTTCAGAAGCAAATAGTTTATTTTTCTGCTCTCTCTTTGCTTGCACGGGAAAAAAGGGACAGCCACTTGGGGTTCTTTGTGCTGGTCAGGCAGAAATGGGCAGCTCATCAATGCAGAAAATTAGGGAAGGAAACATCCTGATGGATGCAGAAGAAATGCAAGAGGCAAGCAACAAGGCTGGCCAGGGGAGACTGGAAATATTGATGGTGACATGTCAGGAACCATTAGGCAGATAGAAAGACAGGGAAGTAGATTTCAAGTAGGTCACAAAAACATGCAGAAGAATTTCAACCCTGAGATCATAAACACTTGAGAGAGGTTTATGGTAATATTTGGCAGGGTTTAGAGCCAGCAGTGAGGAAGAAAATAAGCCCAAACATGTTTGTTTATACAATAGACCCATATACCCACCCCACAGTACTTTATAGGGTAAGTATAGCTATTTCAAATTGCAAAAGAAGGGCACAACAGAGGAATTCAAATTAGAGGTGGGAATAGAGTTTAGTATTATGGTCAGGAAGGAGGAGAAGAAAAATAAGAAATGTAGAAATGCTGTATGGATGGGGGAAACAGCATATTTTCCAAGGAAGTATTTCTAACTATTTCAGCCGAAGACAGTAGAGAGGGGGGCGAGGAGTGAATTAAGGATGACTCCTAGACAAAAGGTTTTGGCGATGTTGAATAAGCATCATTTTTCAAATTAGGAGAACTGAGGAGGAATTGACCCCCAGGCCTCTACCCATGCACTGGTATGTAAGTATACCATAAAAACTAACTAAGCAAAAATACATCCAAAAAACCTGTAAGAAACAGAAGCCTCAACTGAGAATAGGATGGACTTGAAAGGGTGACAAAACTTTGCAAACACCACCACCAGAGAAAGCAGTATCATGTCACTGCCTAAAGTCTGTATCGATGATGATGGGCACGGCATTATAATAAAGACGGAAAGTCTATGTCTTTCCAAAAGAATGGAGAAAAAAGCTGTCCCCTTGTTTTTACATATCATACTGACTCTGAAATCCCAAGACCAAACTCAGTCACAAAACTGTTATGAACACATATGAAGAATGCAAATATTTGCATAACATGAAGATATTAAAATAAAATTAACGTAGCAAAAGGCTGCAAGATCACAAGCTTAAGTGAGGAAATTAATGGGGAATTTGCATTTGCTGCAACAAACTTTTTCCCAAGCATGACATTTAAAAATACAATTAACATATTCCACATATAAGGCAGTAAGTATTTCAGAAAAATGAATTTTTTTTCCTCTTTTTTGTGACCTTTGTAGTAATATCGCCACCTTCTAACCAGGAACACAAGAAAGCTGATGATCAGTGTATTATTGGCATGAGCTTGTGATG
>JAVSBS010004628.1:115285-127166 GCA_033124195.1 Coracias cyanogaster
GGCCAGATGCAAACTGTAATGAACTGCACTAAAGAAATCAAGATACAGGAGCTTCAAGAACCTGGTGCTTCTTCACTGAACTCTCTAAACCTTCTTTTCTTTCCCCGAATGCTACAACCCACTCAGTGAAAAAGATCGCACATATCTGATTTTCCTTCACGGCCCTTACTTTTAATAGTGGTTTTATAAACTATTCCACTCTACAGACACCCAGGAAGAGGTTTGTGAAGTACTTGTGAGCCAGAAAGCAGTCTTTGATTTCCACTCTTCTGGAAACCATGAGCTTGATATCTGTTGCTGATTGCACAATATACTTCACTGGAAAGCATCAGAGAGACAGAATACAGTCCTTTATTTACAGACACTCTGCACAGTGATGCTCTTTAGAACGGTCAGGAAATGGCAGGTTTGATACGCAACAATTTTTTTTTTTATAACATGAGTTACGAACATTTAGATAGGAATTTTGTGTGACGTTGGAAGTATTTCAACAAACAGAGCAATACTTAAAGTGAACAAAATTTTCTGGTCTTTAGGGGGATCCAGCCAGACACGTTTGCCACAGTAAGGTTTACTGTGCTTTATGGTGTAAAAGTGACAGTGCTTACTCACAGCAGAGAAGTGTGGGCAAAGAAGTAAAGAGAAAGTGGGTTAAAAATAAAGTATGTGTAATTACACCTTCCCAGTACTACTTTTGGAAAGCACTCTACCTCACAGAAAATAAAATTTAGCAGTGAGTCATCTCATACAACTCTATTCCAGAATAACTTGCTTCTTAAAAGGGGAATTAGTGATTTTGATATTAGGAACTAAAAATTACTTTTTGGAAAATATGCTGGTTTACCTGCTATAAATCTTGCATAGTCAGCTATTAAATTCATTATCAGCAAGGAAAGTACAATAGATTAGAGTTGTGGCTGAAAACTGACCTATTATCCCTCAGGCAGGCTACTGAATATCTTCCATAGCTAAACTTTGGGAGTTCTTCGTATTTTATATTAAACAGCTGTTACGGAAAAATATATCAATTGGTATTCATTTCCTAGATCAAAGACTGATGATCTACTAAGACACAGCTGAGCTAGTGCATTCAGCAAATTTTATTTTACTCAATAAAATTATGGGCAAGAAGTCACATTAAAACCAAGACCAGAGTCAGACCTTAAGAATTGTTTCTTATTACAATAAAAGCAAAAAACATTAAATTATAGGTGCCAAAAATACATATAAATAAACGTGTTACTTTTTAAACATGAAAAACTATCTTAAGGAGAATGGCAAATATACTTCCTTAAGCTATCGTAATATATAGCCAAATGTATTTATGACTGCCATCATAATGTGATGAATTTTGTTTATACCAAGAAACATACACAAAACTTGGATGATAGCAGCAGACTTATGATCAAGCAAGGAGGAAGTATGGAGAAAACTGCAGCAGTACAACCCTCAAATATTATTTACTCTAGATACAAATTAATATCTTCATAGCTCTATTTAACCATAAATTTCAATTTTAAGATTATTTTATGTATTGATAGTACACAAAAGGGGAGGTATTTGTTTCTGATAATCACAGTAGAATTATGGAGCCAAAGCACTGAAGAAATGCAATTTGCAGGTTCTCACTCTTCTTTAACACTTAAAGAACCACTCTGATCGGTATTAACAAAAATACCACCTAAAAAAATCACTGCCGGAGTACCTATATAGGAGGTAGAAAAATCTACATTATTTTTTCCCTTCTTTATGAGTATGTGAACACATGCTCTACATCGCTCTTGAGTGCAACAGTCATACTAGATAATCTGGAGCTAGTGTGGATGCTCTCAATCTCCTCTTCACCACGTTACATTTTGTATAAATAATTAGGTATTCCCTTAAGCAAAGGCTAAAACCCATTTTTATCCATTTGCATTTGCAGCCATTGGACTCCAGGATCCTTCTTTCTCCCACTCATTTTTCCAAATATATTTAATTCATGACAAAATACTTGCCAGAGGAAAGAATGAGAGAAAGGCATGGTAGAATTTCTTATTGCTTAACTGTTGACTTCACTGACACCTGAGAAAAAAGACCATGAATACAGAACTAGATTCATCCTATAAACAGTGTATTTGACTTCACAGTTCCCCCAAAGTAACTTTTAAATACAAAAGTCTTTAGAAGCCTAAGAGATTTGCTACTGACCCTTCAAATTGCTTAGCAATTTAATTCTGCCTTAAAATCTTTTAATATCTTTTCATTATTTATATGGAAAAAATGAAGAGAACCTTTTTTCTGATTCATTTTTTAAGAAAAGAGAGTATTCTGTGCTCCTCCATGTGGCGAGTGCATGCTCCAAGTGTTTCACACAGTGTGACAGTGTGTCCTACACAGGCAACATGGGTAGAAAGCCTGTATCTGCTGATGAGAGGCACCTTGGTCTCACCAGGGAAATCAGCAGAAACTTGCAAGAAGAGGTTCATGTCATCCCAAAAGTAATGTGTAAAATCTTTCAGGAATAATAGCTCTCTTCGGGTGCTCATTTTCTTTCACTGAGTATAAAGGCAGTTTATATGATCAGTTTATTGCAGACATCCCCAATAAGAGCAGACGGTCTCACTCTCAGGCCTGAATTTCTTTTAGCCTAACATGTAGGAAATATACTTGAGTACTGGTTTAAGTACACTGGGCCACTTCTTAATGAACAGATAATGGCTTTCTTTTGGGGAGCATTCAGCTTCCACACACAAGCAAGGCGTTTTCTTTGTTCTAAACTACTGAAGAGAATACTTGAAGGACATCTTCAAGTTCCAAGCTTCTACTGAAAGATGAGGGTCCTTGCACCTCCCAAGTATCAAAGCCTGTTTCCTTTTCTGTTGGTTTATATACCATAATTCGCACAGCAATAATTTGTACCCAAGCACTGTGTGTGTTGTGTGTAAGTCACTGCAGAGCACAGAGCTCCTGCTGAAGTGCCAGAGGGACAGCATGCCTGTGGAAAGGCAGAAAGGAGATCAATGCCTCCAGAAAGGAAAATGGGATTATTAAGAATTTTGCCTTCTAATTTTTTTGGCTCCCAAATCCCGTTGAATTTTTTCTTTAATTTAAGAATTCATACAGCATTATGGTATTTAACTTGATGTTTGCTCTCAGTGTCATTCAGACTGATACAGTAATGTAGAATACCACTATTAATAGCTTTAATTGGTTCTGCCCCTCTCTGCTTCCACAGGAACAGACGTGGGTATTTTCTTTTGTCAAAATGAAGGGTAGTTTAAAAAAACCTCATCTTCTAAAAAGGAGCTCTGTTTCATTTATTGGATACTTTACATGGTCTTTCTTATGCAACGTATTTACTGTGCTATCAAAAATAGAGCTGTCCTTTCACTTTGTCTGGTTCAATGAAATGCTATACTTGGAAGACTCTAAGTTTTAAACAGTGACAAAGATTATTGAACTTCTTCTAGACTGTGAGAGAAAGTCAATGAGGTGTAATAAGAGGGCAGCAATGTTGATAATATAACAAATCCTTTCATACAAGCAGTGAAGAAATGTAGGCATAAGATAAATTCTATATGTCACTTCTATATGACAAAATTACGTCTTGAGAATCCGTTGGGGAAAAAAGATAAAAAGAAAAAAGAAAAAACCACCATTTAAACATTCTGAAATCAAAGAAAAAGCCTAAATATAGTAGAGGTGTACACCCTTGCCAGTTACTCATAAGGATATGAGGGTGATTTACTTCTCAATACTTTATCAAGATGCTGATGATCCCATCCAAGATCTTTGGGATAAGAGATATCATGAGAAAGTTTGCAGTTTCAAGAATCTTTCATGAACCCAATCAGGTGGAAGTAATTACTGATGATGAGCTACAGACACAACCTCATTTGTCATCAGCATGAAACTCAAAGAAGTCACTGACTTAGGTTCCATACAGCCACGTTAGAAGAAGAGGACTGCTGTTAGAGGAGTCCCTTTCTTGATCAACTTGAATTAGGAGAAGGAAGGAGAGAAGTGAAATGTCATTAACCTTTTATCTGAAGAGTGACTATAAGGACAAGTGGTTATTTAGGCTGCTACCAGAAAACAAGATTACAAACAAATTCCTGGTCAGAATTGAGGGGCAGAATTTAAAAGCTTCACATAGGTTTGGCTGCAGCCAAAGCTTACCCAAACCTTACTATCAGCAAGATATTTTGTATGGAGAATAGCCATAGTTTAGCAAACCCTAGGTTACTCAGTGATAAGTCACAATAAAAATGTGCAAAGATACACTTTGTAATATATATCTTTACATGGACAAAGACAGTAGTTTAGACATTCTTTGAAAGCTGTCAACTCCTTTCACAATGCTGTTTTACAATTTTTGCTTTCCAGCCTACTGCAGCACAAACTTTGCCTTTTCACATTGCTGCAGTTGAATGTTTTTCCTTATTTGCAGAGATCTATATTCTTTTAGATAATCAGTAGGTTTAGTTGTAACTATAGTTAACATCAGTCTGTGAAAGTGAGCTGTAACTGTTGCCTGGGTATCCCTTGAAAAGAGGGAATGCTGGCGAAGATGGGGAAATAATTTTTAAAATATTAAAAGGAGAGACAAATTTACTTCAAGATGTTTTTTTCAGAAGTGTAGCAGTTCTTCAGCGGGGGAAATATGAGGAGAGCCTTAATTACCAGAATGAGATGTCCTACTGTTATTTTATTTTACTGCTAAAAGGAAGTTTCTTGAAAAAAGATCATTTCACCCATACTATCATGTGGCTACAGCTAGAACACAGCAGTTTAAATGCACAGAGCATTACCCACTAATAACGAAAGGAAGTTTCTATTTGAAGCTGTACCCAGCTGAGCCCACAGGAAAGATTTTAGGTAGAAAACTCGTCTTTTTCCAGATTAAAATGTTGGTGAAATAAGTGGATCAATGTCAAATAGCATGCAGTTTGCAAATGCAAGAAAGAGAGAGATCATTAAACAAGAGATGCTTATCTGTCACAGGTTACCTCTCAGCTAAAGGGGATGAATTACAAGAAACTGCATCGTCTTGTATAGCGTGCTACCTAATTGCTTCGATTAAGATTTTCTAGACACCTAGGTTTCAGTTGGGTTTCCTAGTTATACCATGTCCAGAACCAATCCTGTACAGCTCTCATCTCTAGAACTAAAATGTAGCCATTTCCCATTGCAGAAATGTATCCATTTTCCTTTATTCTGATTTTAGGGACTTTGTTTCACATAGATTCTTGTTTAAAATAGTAGATTTCTACTACACTATACAAGTTATTCTTAATTTCTAAATTAAGAGTCAAGTTATAGGTTAATTAGATTATGGGCAACCACAATAAACCTAATGGATTTAGAATGGCCTAGTACAGTCCAACAAATTACGTATCAGATTAGATAACAGCCATTACAGTGACAGCAGGTGGCCATTGTGTAATCATCATTGTATAGGATTTATGACTTTACTACCTTTAAATTCTCAGAATTGTCCTTAATGCCAGTAATACACTCTGAATCAGGCATTATTTTGATACTAACTGTTATGACAATCACTCATTTCTGAAGGTGGTTACCTCCTCAGAGTGAAACTACTTCCAGAATAGTAATTTTCCCAGTGAGATCATCTTTTTCTACTCACCCAGCCTCCAGGCAGTAAGAATGACTTTTCTGCTCTCATACTGTATTATTCTGACTGAAGGGGCGTGAGATTCCCAACAGCACTCTGCTTTCCCACAGCCTCACTATTTCTTGGAAGATTAAGTGAGAATCTGCATTTACAGACCCCTACCCTCCTCTGTTCCTCAGCTAGGAAAGAACAGACTCAGCCACAGGAATGGTGATGTAACAGCCAATATGCTTCAAAGGTCAATGATTAAATAATACCGCATCATAGGAACATAGCTAGTCGTCTCTGATTATAGCCTGCCTGTAAGATCTTATAGCCAAATCAGGGCTAAAGTTCTAGCTTCTGGTAGCAATGTTATCTATTCATCTTTTACATTTAGATTTTTTTTTTTTCAGATGGGGCTGGAAGATAAGGAAAGGAAAAATCAGTTGTCTTATTCTAATGAACTCTTTTTATAACATGAGAGCCCCAGATAAGTGGTTTTGTACCCCATAACAGTGCAGAACACAAAACCAATGACTCCCGCAGCACAAGGTGGCTTCCTGACAAGATGTGCTTACTCTTGGAGAAGTCCTAACATAGGGACTTCCAAAGAACTCTTGTCTTCTAGATTTGTAATCACCATGTAAAAAGCTTGGGCAGCCTCACCAGAACGAGGACTTTCCTTCCACAGAGCAGGAGACTTAAAAGTCTACACACTAGAGACCTGGTGTCCAGGTGTGCAGCAGGGAACCCACAGACACAGGAAGTTCACCTCAAGGCTTTAGCTTTGACCTTCAAGGCTCTTCCTGGTTTTCCCAAGGCAGTGCAAGCATACTAGAAACTCTGCCAGCTGTAGCCTGTGCATGAGGTTTCTCTGGAATTATAGTCTGATAGACCCCGTAGCTACATGAAGCTAGTGGCAACAAATTGGTTTCACACTGTACCTCCCCCCCCCCCCAGCAATATTGGTTCTCCTTTCTCCACATAAGGATCCCTTGGTGGACTCCCATCTAAAGAACCAAACCTATACTGCTTTTTTATACATACTCATAAGGATTCACATTCACAAGGATTTCTTAACATAGATATTTATTCTTCTTTTTTTTTAAAAAAAAAATCACACCTGTCAGGCATTCAGTGTATGTTAATTCTGAGGTTTGTTTTGTTCCTTCATTTTAATCTGCATGGATAACTATTTTACAACAAGAATAGCTTAATTTAAAACTGCATAAAAAGCAAGTTTCTGATTTTGAATGGAAGCTAGAGAGAAAACTGTGAATAAAAGGTAAATATTCTTAGAACTATTAGAACTGTAAATGATCTAAAGGCGCTGTGAGATAAATAATGCTGCTAATTCTTCAGGAAGTGTTAAACATTGTAAATCACTACGATATTTTTTTTCACCAACAGAAATACTTAACTCAGTATTTTCAGCTGGCTGATGATTTTTCTGCAGAATTTAATATAATTTCATGAAACTGAGAAATGACAAAAAGGAATTCATTTTCCAACTACAGAGGTTTATGAAATAATTTATTCGAAAAACCATTAACATTCTTACCACGTTCCCTAGAATTCTTACACCATGACTGCCTTTCTAAATCACCTCTTTGCCTGTAATTATTTCTAAGACCTGTTAGTGAAGTATTTATTCAATAATCATTTGTAAATCAGACAATTCAAGGAATATGCTGGGGTATACACTGAGGAAAGCATGAGCTGAAAACCAATAAACAGTTCAGGCACCTAATCCAAATTTCAGAGCATATGTGGCTCTAAACCATATTTCTTGTATGATTAAAGCTAAATGAATTTACTTTTTATATGAGCTTAGTAGTGCATTGTTAAACTACAACAAAACCTTGCAGGACAATGTGATTCAATCTATATCTGGGCCATACCAATATGATTTAACTTAATTCCAGTTGAAATCAATATTGTAAATCTTTCTTAAACATTTGCAGGGCTTTGCAGGCTTTTAACAAGATTCTTTTAAAATGTCTTCTTGTCAAGCTAACATTTCCAAATATAGTCAAGGTGAAGTAAAGATGCTTGAAACTCAGAGTAACGCACGGGGTTTCAGAGCTGCTAGATGAAAAATCAAGCCAGATTCAAGATTTGCAGCCACAGTCAATTAAAAAACAAGGAAGAACTAATTGATGTTGTAATAGCATCAGCTTTGATACCAGTGTCTGCTGCTTTCCCAACACAGTGGTGCAAGGCAGCCTGTGCAAGGAGAGAACCATCTCTAGTTCTCATAGCACTGGAGAACCAGAATGAGTCTCCTGTCATTCCTCCTCCTCCTTCTGCATCCCAGGAGTGGGGAAAAGCATTCAAAATCACAGAAAAAGCTTGGTTATTACATTCACTGACATATTGTGAAGCTCTAAAAAGCTTTCGCCTGTTCAGAACCATCACCATGAAAATCCATACAGGTCCATTTCAGGAAGGGCAGAGAATAGATCATATGCAGTTGTCTGAGTGATATTTATTAAAAAAAAAAAAGGTGCTAAATCTGTTCAAAAAAATAGCAATACATTATGTCTAAGATGTTTTCAGGCACAGCATATTCTACTGAAGTGCCAACAATAAACATTAGCAGCTGATCAGCTGGAATCCATGGTCAGAGAGTAATGCAATAGTAATGCAGTGTCCAGTGTGGTAAAGCAACAAAACTAAATTGCAGCATGACACTTACCTGTGCTCAGAGCTCTGTGGGGAATCCAGAAGCAAATTCTGCTGCTGTGATTATGCACCATTTAGAGGTCTTATTTAGTAGCTTTGCTCATAGAGCATTGCAGGATCCTTAATGGACCCTTTATCAGCTGACTGACTGACTTCCCAGTGCTAAGAAGGGTTGAGAAACATTGCAGCTGCTCACCCCCACAGATGCACACTACACCCACCCCACCTCTTCAAGGTTCCTGGAGGCACTAGCAGTTTGCCTTCTGTCAGGGATCTTTGTTTACAGTTTGTATCTGCATCTCACCCACTGATGATCAGCTGAGAGGCACAGGAGGACCATATCTATCCTACCTCTAAATAAGCCCTTCACCTCTACATAGTTCCATGCTGTCACCTGCTTTGGCTGCCTACAGCCCCACTGATATGATTTAAACTGCTCCAAAATCTCTAGCTTTGCTAGTTCACAGCTTCATAATTCCTCATTAAAAAATGACTTTTTTTAAAAAAAATCTGATTCTTTTGTTCTGCTGTTTTTAATAACTCTGGGCAGACTTTGAAAGCTTGACTTTACACTATTGCATCTGAGGAGACAGCTCTAAATTTAAGTCAGCATACCTTTGAACCTAATACTTATTGTACAATAGCTTATCCACTGATAGTCTGTGATTAGAGATAGATAATGTCTGCATTTCCTCACCAAGAGTTCCAACACAGAACTTTACAAAAGTAAACAGAGGTTAATTACCTGAAGATGAGTTGAATAATCTCACAATAAGGAAAGCTAATGAAAAAGGCTCAATAAAATCAAGCTACAAAATAGTCTTCTAATGATGAGTGATATACTGCACTAACCTAAATGGTAGATACCTTGTATTTTTTTATTTTTTTAATTTCGTATAAGGAACCTTCAAAAACTCCACATTCCCTTACATAAATTAATAGCTTCTATTGTTCCCTTTCTCAGACTGTCTTCAATGTATCTCAGTATATACTGCACCTAATTCTCCAATAAAAGAACTCACCATAGTTCACAATGTGTTTGCAATTAATTATTAGCTTCTAGAGTAACAAAATGTTAATATCAAAGTACCTATAAATAGTATGGTTTCGTTCCAGGAAATTAAAATTACTTTCTGTATTTAAATAGTACATGGAAGTTTAAATTTTTCATTTCTACACTGAGAAAATTTGTTTGGGGTATGGTTTTTGTTTTGTTCATTATTTTACTACTTTTCTAACAACCGTCTTATCCCAGGCATATTAAATCGGTAAGGCACATCCTTCTGAGTGTGATACAACATTTCTCTTTCCATTTTATAATTTAGCTGACTGAGAAACTGTGTCCATTTGAGGTATTTCCATCCAATAGCCTAGTATTTCTTCAATGAAACACATTTAAGGTGTGACTAGAATATGCTTTGTCATGGCTACAATAGCCACATCCTCTTTAGAATTGTAGGAGACAATCCCTGGCCCAGGTGGACATCTTTTGATCATTATATTGAGAGGCTACATGCAAGAGTCTTTCTTTAAACAAAGCTGTTCCCTAAATCCTTTATCTGAGCACTGGGAGAAATGGTTTTACAAAAGACACCTACACATAGTTTGGATTTAGAAAAGCTGTTGCACATTTGACGTATGACAATTAATAACAAAGCATATACCCAGAAGGTTATTTTGTGGGTATATATAGTAAAAAAAAGTTTAGGCATACCTTTACACAAATACATGCACTTACAAAATGATGGCATAAAGTAAAGGAGATTTTACAGCAAGTGATTTGTTTCTGTTTCTTTCCTATGTTGATGAGAGGCTAAGCAGTACCCTTTCAAACATTTCGTGGTTTGGTTTGGTTTCTTGCATGACATTTTATGAGCAGTTTCATTAATTTCATTATGAAATTTGTAATATATTCTGTATTTAAAATTCTCGAGTCAAGCTCCGTAATTAGCCAGCAAATCACATACTAATTAACTGGACTGTAGCCTTTACATACAGGAGATTGCGATTGAAGTATCTCAATTATTATGTCCTTTTGAGGACATAACAGCAGTCAACTGTAATTTACACCCTCCCAGCTGAGATCTAGCTCTAGCTGGCTTCCAGTTCAAAACAAGCAAATAGCTGAAGCTGCTTCATTTAAAGAAGGGCTGTAGATAGCTCAAACTAGCCAATTAGATTTTGCTCAAAACTACACTAAAAACAATCCTTTCATCAATAACAGGTGAGCACCTCCTTAGGAGATTAACACATTTCAGCTGAGGCTGTTTCAAAATCACAGCGACAGCACAGAGCGCAATGGACGAGTGTAATTACTTGTTGCCTGTACTGAAAGATGGTTAGCTTTGAAAAATGCAAATACATTACTATTTATAGTAGCATAGTTACGTTAGGCTGGAGCCATCCTAAAAAGTTCTTACCCTATATACTCCTATCCTGAGTATGTGGATGCATGAGTTAGCAAAGTTATGACTATTTGACTGGTAACTGGTTTGTTGCTGAAGCAGCAGAAAAGCAAAATCAAGGATATTTAATGTCTTTCTGCAACCGCTGTTAAATCTGCTATAAAATGTTTTCTACTGCCTGTATAGTTAACATTGAGCTTTTAAGCACGAAGACGTTTTTGTGCAATACTATAAAGTAATTTAGGTTTTTTGCTTATTACAATGATTACAAAACAGCTGGGATAAAAAAAATTATGCTCCCTGATGGATTTCTCCTCTTCTCCACACCTTCAGAACCATAACCCTATGCCTCCTCCCTGTCTCCCCCCCACCCCAAACCTACTAGCTGCAATATACATTCACCTGTTAGTGCTTTTTACAATACACAAGTTGGGTGAAAGAACCCACAGTTAAGCCTTTATGCCTAATCTGAAATGGAAATATTTTATTTAAAACTGCTTTTGTCTGTAAATTTCAAAAAATACCTACAGACACTGGGCCATTGTTCCCTGTAATGACCCCATATCACTAATGGAAGTAGCTAAGACAGCATGAAATATGTACTCCTAATCAGGATCTTGGGGGAATAAATCACAGAGGAGGCAACCTGGAGGACAGCAAGAAGGAAAGTGCTAGTACAAAAGTGCATCAGAGGAGGCAAAACTCTTTCTACTGTTGTTATACAGTAAAAGTACAGAAAAGCGGTCATTGAATAAAGGCAGCAGAATCTGCCACCTGAAGTGGTAAATTCTAGCAATAATTTTCAACTATAGCAGTAGCTAAAAAATACTTCTGTGCCTACTGCCAAAATGTTAATGATGGGAAGCTCTGTAGTGGCAGCTGTATTTTTAGTGACAGCATTCCCTTTCCCTCCCTGTCTGAGTATGAATATACTTTTGCATTATACTACATTTCATTTTATTGTTGCTCATAGAGAAATTAATAGAAGCACAGCCTTGTCAATTAGCTCAGTACACCATGATTGTTGTGCCAGTCCAGCCATCATCATATTATGGTGCCATCAGTTGCCTGATCACACAGGCCAACACTGAACTCACCAACATCCTCTTGGAAGCCTTCTTTCAGACAGTCCTGCCAGAGGTTCCTGTGGGCCCAGCTCCTCCACTGCCCACTGTGGTGCCAGCATCGCCTG
>JAVSBS010004629.1:15624-28513 GCA_033124195.1 Coracias cyanogaster
ACGATCCTGGGCCCCCTGCTCTGGGTGAGCTGCTGGAGCAGGGGGTTGGATGAGATGATCTCCAGAGGTCCCTTCAACCCCCACCACGCTGGGGTTCTGGGATTGGGTTTGGGGGTGCAGAACAGCGGTGAGCTACTCCTTAAAGGTTGTCCCTCGCACATCCAGCCCTGTATCTGCACAGTTCATAGAGCTACCTCTGCTCTTTCTAGTCTGTTCTGGTAACAGCCAAGTGACAGTTTGAACCCACCAACCAGTTCTTGTGTGAGCTGTGAACCAGAGCAGGGCGAGGGCCCTGAGGGCGATGGCTGGAGTGTGACAACTGCAGCGTGTTGCCTTGGGACCCCCGCGGCAAAGCTGAGAGCGGCGCTTCTTGTCTTGCAGGTGGTGGGGGACGTGGACACGACCCTGCCCAGGACTCTGGATGAACTTGGCATCCACCTGACCAAAGAGGAGTTGAAACTGAACATTCGGCCCCTCCTGCGGCTCGTCTGCAAGAAGTTCTTTGGGGAGTTCACAGGTAAGTGCTGCTTGTCTGCCCCTCCCCAGTCGTCCCTCGTCTCACATCCACAGAGTTCGGGGCTCTATTACAGCCATGGACGCTCGCACAGATCCCTTCTCAGCTTTCCAAATAGAAAATACGGAACCATCTGGCCCAAGGACGGCTGGAGACCCTGCTCACGCCTTCCCCGTTGCCGCGCAGCAGCCGGAAGGGCTTTGCCTTGTGCTTCTTGGCGCCCGTTTCTCTGCCCCGCGCTGCTGACCGCTGTTCTCACGCAGTGTTGCTTTTCCAGGCTTTGTGGACATGTGTGTGCAGCACATCCCCTCCCCGAAGGTGGGAGCCAAGACGAAAATCGAGCACACCTACACCGGCGGTGTGGACTCTGACCTGGGCGAGGCCATGAGCGAGTGCGACCCTGACGTAAGGAAACTCCTCTGCTCTGCTCGGGGTGTCCAAAAGCCTGGCAGCTCCGCTCGCCTTTGGCTGCTGCCAGGGCAGCTGCCTCCCAGGCAGCCATCTGCGCACATTTGACTCCCAGCATTTTGAAAGCTCTCATCCGATACCGAAACAAATCTCTCCGCTCCGCGAAACTTTAGCTGCCTGCCAGGGCAGCCCTTGAGAGGGAGAATGGTTTGACAGTCTTCCGAGAGGAGCAGGAGTAGGTCAGGACTTGAGAGCACGTGGGAGCTGCAGGGTGATTTTGTGTCCTTTTAGCTGCCATTTTGTCCCTTTTCCTTGAAGTTTGATTCTGTCTCCAAACTCTGAGGAAACTGATCCGAACTATGCTGATAAAAATAACTGTGCATTAGTTAGTCAGCACCTTTCCTATCAGAGCCTTGCAAAAACCTTCCTCCTCTGACAGCTTGTGCTGAGCTGTCACTCCGAGCTGTCTGGAGCCACCAACGCCAGCCAGCAGCTAGTGCGGAACTTGCCCGTGACTTGTGCTCTGGTGTCTGGGGAGAAAGTGAGTCTCTTATCTCAGCGAGTTGTGGTTACCCGCTAACACCGTCGAGCGGTGACTGCCACCAGATCAGCGGCTGCGGAGTGGCCGATGGGGACCGAGAGCTGGGATCTGTGGAGGCTCGGTGCTCTGCCCCGAGCTGGTTTGCAGGCCAGCAGATGACATTTCTTCTCGTGGCCTTGTCCCAGCCACTGTTCAGCCCATGAGTCCCGTTGTATCCGCGAGTCCTACCAGGTCTGTGTCTGTTCCTTGGCTGGAAGAGGCTGATTTCTCTCTCTGTCTCTCACGGGAAGGGTCCCCTGATGTGCCACACAACCAAGATGTACAGCACAGACGACGGCGTTCAGTTCCACGCCTTTGGCAGGGTGCTCAGCGGTACCATCCACGCCGGGCAGCCTGTGAAGGTCCTTGGAGAAAACTATACCCTGGAAGATGAGGAGGATTCCCAGATCTGCACCGTCGGCCGCCTCTGGATCTCGGTTGCAAGGTACAGAAAGATCTGGCGTTTGGGAGAGGAATCTCCGGGAGCTGCTGGTGCCAGGGGCAGGAGGAGGACAGCGCTGAGGCTGGCAGCAGTGAGTGCTGCAGTGATGTTCTCCTGCCTTTTAGGTATCACATTGAGGTAAACCGGGTTCCTGCCGGCAACTGGGTGCTGATAGAAGGAGTGGACCAGCCCATAGTGAAGACTGCAACTGTCACGGAGCCCCGGGGCAATGAGGAGGTACGTGCAGAGCTGGTAGAGCTCAGCCTGACAAGGAGGAGAGGTGACGGGACACATCCTGGGGTGCAAGGAGGACACTGAGGAGCTGGAGCGTGTCCAGAGAAGGGGAATGAAGCTGGGGAAGGGTCTAGAGCCCAAGTGTGGTGAGGAGCAGCTGAGGGACCTGGGGGTGTTGAGCCTGGAGAAAAGAAGGCTCAGGGGAGACCTTCTGGCTCTCAACAACTCCTTGAAAGGAGGTTGGAGCCAGGTGGGGTCTGTCTGTTTTGCCAAGGAATAAGTGACAGGACAGGAAGAAACAGCCTCAAGTTGTGCCAGGGGAGGTGTAGGTTGGATATTAGGAAAAATTTCCCTGCAAGGGTTGTCATCAAAGCCTGTGCCAGGCTGGGCAGGGCGGTGGTGGAGTCCCCATCCCTGGAGGGGTTTCCAAGCTGTGGAGATGCGGTGCTCTGGCAGTGCTGGGTTAACGGCTGAATTCAATGATCTTAAATGTCTTTTCCAACCAAAAATGATTCTATGGTTCTATCTGGTGCTGGTGATAACCTCTGAGGATACTTGCCTATAGTGAGGGCCTTACGCATTTTGCTACTTCAGCATCCTCTGACCTTTCCCTTGGTAAGTAAACAAACCTATTAGCAGAAGTTAACGACAGTTCAATACAGAGCAGCCAGAGATACAGAGAAATCACGATGGTTCAACTGTCTGAAGCATCTTTCTCTTGAGAATCTCTAAGCACTTCATAAATACTAGTAATTCATCTTCGTAGTATCTGAGTGCCATAAATAAAATTAGGCATGAAATATTTGAGCAGATTCTGTAGTAGAATACAGCATGTGTTATATTATCCAGATCAGTGCTGCGTACAAGTATGAGCACAGTTAGTGCTTCTCTAAACACACACCTAATTAACTTTCTGCATTATTCTGGTACTATTTTTCATGAAGCATTATTGTTCAAATAAAAAAAAAAAAAAGATAAGATAGTTATAAGAAAAAGAAATTTTGGAAGGAATAAAAGGGTTCTAAACGCTAAGATATTTTGTTTTACTTCTTTATGAAAAGAAGTCACGGCTTAGCTGGTGGCTGGAAAAGGTTCTGGTGTGCAGTTCTGGGTCATTCCAACACGGAATTAGCTCTCCTAATAAGTGGTTGTAGAATGGGGCCTGACTGAGAAAGAGGGTTATCTTCCATTGAAACTGCTGATTTCTCAGAAGTGATGGAATTGGAATGCTGATGAGATTGCAGCGAAGTGAAATTGAAACTGTTGAGCCTCATTTATTGGGTTCTTTAGAGTAATGGGATCAGTATAGGGCTGATCATATTTAGTGCCATTAAATCTTCTGTGCTTAATTAAGATGCTTTGTACATTATGCAGTGTGACCAGGATCATGTCGAGAGGAAGGGAGGAGGCTAATACCTTTCTAACCCTGCATCTTGTTCATTCATTTACAGGATAATGTATGCATGCATCTGACAAATTATTCCATTATCGAGAACAGAGTTAATTCTGCCAGAGAAAAAGTAAAGAGGTATAAAGGAGAGAACATTTCTAGGCTGCTCCCGGAGGGGGTGGTGTTTACCTTTTCTTGTACATCTTCATGTGTTTGACAGAAGGCTTCAAAGCATCTCTCTGTGCTTCCTCACTGGACAGTGTGTTTTGCGGTTGGATAAATCACGAGAAGTAACAGAACTGGACACCAAAATTAGGAAGAAAACGCCACAGAGAGGAGTTTGTACTCCACCTTGACAGCATACAATGGATTTGTTTCTGGTTTTGTCTTGAGATTAAATATTTACCTGTTTTTCCTGGGTACGCTGATTTGTCTGGTAAGTGGCCAGCAGGTTGAGGGAGGTGATTCTCCCGCTCTGTTCTGCTCTCATGAGACCCCACCTGGAGTACTGAGTCCAGCTCTGGAGCCCCCAGCGCAAGAAGGACATGGGCCTGTTGGAGTGGGGCCAGAGGCCAAAAAGATGATCCGAGGGCTGGAACACCTCTGCTACGAGGACAGGCTCAGAGAGTTGGAGTTGTTCAGCCTGGAGGAGAGGAGACTCTGGAGAGACCTTCTTGCAGCCTTCCATATCTGAAGGGGGCCTACAAGAAAGCTGGGGAGGGACTTTTTACAAGGGCTTGTAGTCGTAGGACGAGGAATGATGGGTTCAAACTGGAAGAGGAGAGATTTAGATTAGAAATTAGGAAGAAGTTCTTCACTGTGAAGGTGGTGAGACACTGGCACAGGCTGCCCATGAAGGTTGTGGATGCTCCATCTCTGGAGGTGTCCAAGACCAGGCTGGATGAGCCCTTGAGCAACCTGGTCTAGTGTGAAGTGTCCCTGCCACAGCAGTGGGGTTGGAACTAGATGGTCTTGAGGTCCCTTCTAACCCAAACCACTCTATGATTCTATAAGGAAGGTAAATGGGAACAGCATCCCTTGTCAAGGTGATCAGTCCCCAGTACATTCGTAAAGATTACTGTCAGCTTCTAGCTGAAGTCAACTGCTTCAGCTTCTGAGAATCCTTGCAAGCAAGGTCTAAGGAAGGTGTAACAAACTTCTACTGTTTAGACTCTTTCACACATACACAGGGCTTGTAGGCAGGGATATGTCTTTAATGTAAACAGCAATGTCAGTTGGTAAGCAAAGCTCTCAATGCAGTACAAGTATCATTCATAGTGCAGAAACAATATTTAATCTTTGGTGAGTTCAAAAAACCATCACCCACAGTAAAGAACAACAGTCTTGACAGTCTAAAAGCCAACAATGCCTGGAAAGGAGGAGGAAAGCAGGCTGTTCCACCTCACCAGGAGGCTGTGTAGAACAGAGGAGGCCCTGGTTGTCCTCTGTGTCAATGTTCAGTGCCATCCATTCACGTATACTCTGAAGATGCTTTTCCACATGTGCTCAGGACTGTCCCCCTCACAAAACCACAGCTGCAGCAGTTTGCTCATTTTTACAGAGAGGGGCAGGCAGCCACTTGACTCCAATCATCTGAGATTCTGCCCTTGAATCAGCTCCTTCCTCAGCCTGCTCACACTCTCCCAGAAGGTGGCCATAATTGCTAGTTTATAGGCTCATCTGGGTGGAATCCAACCTTTTTTTCAAAGCTATCCCACTGTGCCAAATCCTACAGTGTCTGCCTCAAAAGCACTCTCCATGAGAACAGAATGCACATTTTATGAGAGCAGGAGAGCATGTCAAAGCAGGTGCAGAATATACTTCCCTGGCTTCAAAGAGGAAAAAGTGCAGAGAGATGGTTAGTGTGTTGAACTCATTCCTCTCTTCACAGGCTTAGTTAGAACATCTAACACTTAATCATCTTTGCTGAAATCTGCAGTATTAGTAGCAGAAGTTCCTGTCCAAAGGTACAAAAGAGAAGCTCCTGTGCACCCATAGCATAACCCCATTCTCATTATACACAATGGAAATAATAGTATTGCTGATTTAACTAGGAATTCAGTCAGACCCTGTCACCAAACTAGTCAGTGAGCTAGGAAATGTTAAGGGGAAAGGCTCACTTTTGCATTTTAAATCCAAAACAAACAGCAAGCCAATACATATTTTCCCATTTCAATTACTTTCCTGATTTAATAAGCCTCTCCTTGCTGTACTAGGGCAATATTATTGTTTATTGATCACTCATTTTTAAAATGGAATGCCATCTGCTGTGCTTTATTTCTGCTTATTCCAAGTTTTCCAGTTAAATAGGGAATAAGATGTTAATTTCAGTATGGTTCAAGTACACTGAAGTGAAGGCTACATCCGCTTTTCCATCTTCTCCTCTGCAGCCCAAAGATGGGTGGCTTCTTTACAGAAACTTCTTAAACCTTAGAAAATATAAACATTGCTGTGAATGGAAAGATGTGCAAAGTTCCTTTACAGGTTTGTTTCTAATTTTCTGTTTCCAAAGAGGATTGGAGAACTACATAAAACATAATAATCCCACAGAAGACTCATGCCACTTCAATATCACTTCCATGCTGGTCTTGAAACGCATAAAGGCAAGCAAATTCAAATATTATAAACAATATGATAATTTCTGTTCATATAGAATAAGATTGCCCAAGTTGGGCTGTGTGGGAGGTTTACACCAATGTACACATCCACTCTCCTGTTACTAATATCCCTCTACCTGACATCGTAGCTTTTTCTGATGTTCCTAGGCTTAGCTGCCCTTAAACACTAATTTCCATTGATTGATTCATACACTTGGCCTAGAGATTTGCATTGCAGAAGCAATCTCACTATTCTCTTTTGCTCTAAAGATCTAAACACCAGTCAACATACCTCTTAATCCTCCTCGAGCAATAAAAGCATGTTCTAAAACACATTGATCCTCTAATCCTATGCCCTCTGCTCTTCCTGAAAGCTAACAGAACCAGACTAGTTTACAGCCTCTCCTTTCCAAACTACCTCTGCAGTTTCTTTCCCATTCTTCTGTGATACTTCCATCCACCACTAGAATCTGCTGTGACAAAATCCAATTGTGTCTCCACTGTGGAAAAGACCTGAGATGGTTTTGGGTACATAGAAAGGATCAGGATTCTCATGACTCTTGAATCCAGCCATTTCCATGCTTTATATAGTGCTGCTTGTAACCGTTTTTTTTCAAGGAAATGAGAAAAGGACTGAAACATTTGAATGTCACCTAACACAGTGCAACTTGTACATAATTTATCATTGCAGCTCAAGTCACATATGTATGGATAACACGACCCCTGTAAATTCAGCTTAGTTTATGCATCAACTTTCCTTCCATAGTGGGATAAAGCTGTGGAAGCCCATTAAGAAAAAAAAAAAAGTCAAGCTAAAAGTATTCAGAAGGAGCTATGAATTTTATTACTAATTCACAAGTCCACATTACTTGTCAACATCAGTCAATGCATCAATTCTGCAATGTCCTTACTATATTGTATGTACAGATGATTTGGTCTGTACTTGCTTTTTATGGTCACCATTTCACAGAGCATAATTTGTCTTGGATAAACCAGTGACATATATGGAAAAATATGCTGAAAAAATCCTTGATGCTTTTTTCTTCTGTCTGTTGTACAGCATGTTCCAAATATGTGAAGAATAGAAAACAAATTGACAGAGACTTGGATGACCCTTCCAAAACCACTCTTATCCTATAGTCTTAGCAACTTAGTCTTTCCCGTTAGAAAGTATTCCTATAGTGTTTCCTCATAACACATACCACAGTCCTAAAATTTATCTACCTCGGCTTGTTTCTTTGCTTATGCCAGAGATTATTGCAGTCACTAGCTACATACAGTGCTGAGATCTTTTCCATCTGTGTGGTGTTTATATGGTATGTGATAAACACTCACCATCAGGCAATGTTCCCTGTGTTAATGAATTCCCTTAAAATTATGTTGATTCTTTTGAGTAGACAAACAGAGATATCAATGAATCATTAGGAAAAACAGCTTAATTAAAACCAATTCTGCAATCTTAAAAATCATGGACTTATTTCCTCAATTTAAATGAATGTCACAATCACAATTGTTAAAATTCTTACCTGTACTAGCCATAAAATCCTAATCCTCCCTCTCCACACCCCCCCCCCCCCCCCCCGAAAAAAAAAAAAAGGAATTAACTTTTTATCACTTTATGTTTGGGAAATGCTTTTCCTGAACAATAAAAATCACATGCATATGCTTCATTTTGCTCCCAGTTAGTTGTCATTTTCTGGTTCTCCTTCACTATCTTTGGGTTGTCCATATTTCAGAAGAGAATCTTGACAACAATTATAATCCAAGTGAAAACTTTATTCTTCTAAATCCTAAATTAGAGACAAACTTAATCTGATAATTTCACATCAAGCAGACTACCTTCAAATTCTGAGATATAACTGCCTTGCTTTCTCTCATCTCTGTCACATGTGCTCTCTGTCACATCTTTCAGTCCATTTTTCTTTTTTTAATCCTTTTCACTAGACTAGCCATTCTCTAGCCATTACTCACTATTTCACCAGATAGCAAGTCATAATGTTATTTCAGAGCAAAGAAGGGCCACTGTGCTGTCCTCATAGAAGTCAATGGCAAAATTCCCGCTCATAGCAGAAGAAATGAAATATTGCACTTGATAGATTTTAAGTGAAACTCTTCTGGACTCCCAGCTAATTAAATACCCTGCCATTATGCACTTTACATTTGCTAACTTTCTACTTCTCTGTGTTGAATTGCTTGAATACTTTATGAAATTGAGTTTTCTCTCTTCTCCTCTTTCCCTTGAAACCAACAAACATATTCCTTTTCAAGTGTAATATGTTTCTTACCATCCATGCTGTGACAAAATCTCCCATCCAAGTGCCAACTGCAGCTACCTTCATAAAATTTTCATTCCTGATGCCCATGAAGTCTGTTATAATGTATGCACTGTGGAAACAAGAACACAGACTGTAAGCTATACACGTTTACTTAATGCAGTTATAAAGAACTTGCTTTAGTGACAAAATTTATGATTAGCTGTGAAAGATTTCCCATTTCTTTCATAATCACTTTTTCTGCCAGATCTAAGTCTTGACATAAAACCGAATCAGGATGGGTCAATTCCAGTAAGAAATGGAAATGTGAATCTGATTTTACAGCCCACGTCTCTTTCAAAGGTACTAAAATAATGATAGGCAAAGGCTTGAGGATTATGTAAGTCTTCTGGAAATATAAACTATTTTACACTTTTTACCTCTTCCTTTGTACAAATGGTATTGCAATATTCTTGGAATTCATGACTTGGCAAAGTCTTTATGAAGAAAAATGAAAATCTTTAAATTATCTTTAAAAAGATAATTGAGCCACTTTCACTCTACCAGTTAGACAACATTTTTTCTTACACAACAGTGCAAAAAAAGCTTTGCAGAATTTCAGTGAGATATCACAGTTAAATTTATCCAATGTGTTTTCGTAGATATATTTTGCTTAACTACAAAAGAAGCACTTCTGTTCTGCTTAAATAATCCAACAGATAGGACTTTGACCTCTACTTTCAAGTTCATCAAGATGCTATAAGGACAATTCAGAAGGTAAAGGTACTTGTGCTGGATCAAAACTTTTGTGAAAAAAAAATCATAGCTTTTAATACACTCATATCCTTTGTTAAAAGACTTTTAGAGCATTTAAGAAGAGATGACTCTCCTCAAGAGCTAACACACTGAAAAATTATAGCAATTATATTTTAACTTCTCAAGTGACATCTTTGTTTTCAGTATGCCTGTAAACATTGCTTATATGTTATCTGCCTATTTAAGGGTCCTCACAAGTGACTTATAGAATCATAGAATGTTAGGGTTTGGAAGGGACCTCTGGAGATCATCAAGTCCAACCTCCCTGCCAGAGCAGGACCATAGAATCTAGGGCAGGTTACACAGGAATGCGTCCAGACGGGTCTTGAAAGTCTCCAGAGAAGGAGACTCCACAACCTCTCTGGGGAGCCCCTTCCAGTGCTCTGTCACCCTCACAGTAAAGAAGTTCCTCCTCATGTTGAGGTGGAACTTCTTGTGCTCCAGCTTGTATCCATTGCCCCTTGTCCTGTCGCAGAGCACAAGTGAAAAGAGGTTGCCTCTTTCTTCTTGACACCCAGCCCTCACATATGTGTATATTTATACACATTAATTAGATCCCCTCTCAGTCTTCTCTTCTCCAGACTGAAAAGGCCCAGGTCTCTCAACCTTTCCTCATGAGGCAGGTGTTCCAGTCCCTTAATCATCCTTGTAGCCCTCTGCTGGATTCTCTCAAGTAGATCTCTGTCCTTCTTGAACTGGGGAGCCCAGGTGAGGTCTCACTAAGGCAGAGAAGAGGGGGAGGAGGACCTCCCTCAGTCTGCTGGACACATTCTTCTTAATGCAAATAATACTATAATGTATATATGGTATGAAATATACGAATATGATACTATAGTTACACTATGTAGTTTGTAATAACTACAAAAATACAAATTTAATAATAATTTAATATCTAATAAGTAATTTAAATACATACTATTAGTATGTATTAGTATCCTAGTCCTTTAGGAAAGGGAACAGTAACATTTGGGGCAATAAAAATCCAAAATTGACACAAAATTACTTTGATTGTTCTTCAAAGGAGTTCAGCTTAAGGAATCAAGTATTTTTTGCAATGTCTTCTCACAGCTTGGATTTATACAAAACTCAGTGTTTCTAAGAACTGTTCTTGATTCTATTCAATATGCAAATTAGTGAAAGACATGGAAACCTAAATTTCAGTGTATTAAAAAATTTTGGTCTTTAGGGTGTTTTTTTCTTCAAATTTGAAGGTTAGGTGTTTGCTTGCTGTTTGTCTTTGATTTCTGACTAGGTGAAACAGCTTTGGTATCAGGCTAGTTAACCACTCATTTTTGTGGCATTGCTCCTGCCGAAACTGGTGGGGATTCATCTCCCGAGTCTCACCTGAAAATAACTGCAGTAATTCCTGATAAGCTTGGGTGACCATAGTAATCCTGCATGTGCTTGTGTGTGTGCCTAAATTGTTTCTTAAAGACTTTTTACCTCCAGCATTGCAACAATCACACCATTTCTAGGCTGGAACAGTAGAAGTCCCTGTGTCAGAAATGTCAATGCATAGCTGCTGTTTGACTTTGAATGTAGTCCTGCCTCTGTGCTTTTTGACCTCTGGGTTTATGTTGAATGGATGAATTGTGATGGGGTTTTGATAATAGTTGGCAATGTTGATTTAGTGATCAAATCATCAAGAATTTGGGCCTTAACCTATTGCAAAGGTGATTATTACTTTGTGACCTACTCTCGGTGCAAAGCAGGTTCTGCTGCCCAGGATTTAAGTTTTCAGGAGCTGAGGAACAGAATTATAGAACAAATGGAGATATCATCCAAAAGCTCTTTCTAAGAGACTGGTTTGAGTACATCTGTAAGTGTTTTAGGAAGTGTTAAATAATGCTTTTCTGTAGTTTAGCTCATGGCTGTGTGAAACTCTGGGTGATTTCTAAGAAGAAATTATGCTAGTAATGGTTGCAATGCACTTGTTTATCTTGGTATAGTTGACTTTTTTAGTTTGAGTTGCTAGGGAAGATAAGGATTCTTATGGTTTTGAGTAACATCTAACTTATGAAAAGTTCTTTGTGTAATAATTTTCAGTTGCTCAAGTTTGTATTTTCTTGTATTTATTTTTAAAAATCAGTCCCTTAAACAATTGTATTGCTGGGTGGCATTTAAAACTTCTTTTTTCCCCCCTCCCATTCTAGGAAGATATGAATTTAAATGAAGACAAGAAGATGCCACTGAGAGAAAAGGATTTTAACACCAAAAAAGAAATGGTGATGCAATATATTAGCAGTGCTTCCAAGTCTGTAAGTAAATGTCTCTGAAGTATGCCAAAAGTTACATTGTTTCCTACTGGAGAGGAAAAGGGCATGCATGTTACATTCTAGCTTCTGTTGCTCCCAGACACAGACACAAAGGTGTGTCTGTACACAGAACAGCATTTCTTTTAGTTAAGGGTATGGCTGTTAGTGGAGACAGAAAGATTCTGCAGAAAACTTCTTGGAATGTGAACCTTTTTTCTTTTCGTTTACAGTTTAAAAAGAATCCCTTAACTGATTAGCCTTTTTCATGCTTGATTTCAGTACAGAATTCATGTTGTGATATTAATAGTTGATAACAAAAGTGTTGCACATGAACCCAATTAGTGTCTGGTTTTTTCCTTACAAGGATAATTACTGGTTGTTTTAGAGAAGTGCAAGCAGTTCTGTACCAGGCATTTTAAGGATTAAGTTGGCATTAGAAAAACAGCATAGTTTTTTCAAAGTGGGTTGTGAATCCAATGCTAAATGCTGCAGTGGTAATATTGTCCTCAGACGTTTTGATTGCTTTAGAATTCACATACTTGTTTCTTTGACTCTCACTGCTCCATGCATGTAGATATATCAGTAAAATTGCCCATGTGTATTTATAACTAAATACTGCGAAAAGAAGACATGAAATACAGTAATTTAAATGAGAGATTTATCTTACTGAACACTTTAAATGACCTACCTTATTGGGAAGGTAGATGTCTAGTGCAGGACTGAACTATCTGGAGATTGTTTTATTTAGGATGAGCTTATCAAAGCTACTAGCTCTTCTGTAACATAAAAGTTCCTTAGTACTAGGGAACTTTTTATGTTACAGAGGAGCTAGTAGCCTTGATAAGATTAGGAGGTCTAGCTTGTTTCTTTTTAAAGAATATTTTTTTGGAAATCAGGAAAATTCAGGCTAGAAAATCTCACAACATTCTTGAAGTTTCTCAGCCCAAAGCAACATGTCAAGACTTATGTTATTGACACCCTTAGAATCCACACTCGTTCTAAGACCTCAGCTGTTTGGTCTGAAAAGTAATGTGATAATAAGACATGGCTGGCTATGCAAAGTTGCTGTACCCACATCTATTGCTGTAGTCTTAGCATCCTGATGATGGTGATATTAAGACTCTCTTTCTCAAGAGAAAGATTTTTGTGTCTTCCTGCCACTTAATACTTGCAAAGAACTGGAGCCAATAGCAGAGTAGATTGCATTGATCCTTCATTTTGAGTGCCATTTGCAGTTTTTTTCTTTTGATCTTTGATGGCCATCATGTGTGGGGTTTTTTGTTTGGTGTGACTTTTTTTTTTTCAGTGAAGCTTCTTGCGATGAAGCCAGCAATGTGCCCAGGTGGCCAAGAAGGCCAACAGCATCCTGGCCTGTATCAGAAACGGTGTGACCAGCAGGAG